>JALIZH010019868.1:0-47703 GCA_030522465.1 Rhipicephalus appendiculatus
TCTTGTCACTGTGAATATGTCGGTCAGACCGGAAGGTGCCCCCAATGAACGTCTTAAGGAACACAGGATACTATGTAGATAGAGCTATCAGTGGGCATTTGGGAATTCATTGTCGGGATTGTGGGTGCCGGCCCCTTTTCAATCACACACGTGTGCTCGCAAGAAACAAAAAATAAGACAGCGCGTGAGATCATAGAAGCACAGGAAATCCTGAGACGTGATAAAAAGTGTATCAGTGTAGCTTCGCTTGCTCTTTCGAGCAAGGAATGCGAATTTTTATCGTAAAACATGCGATATCGATGATCGGTTGCTCTTCCCTCGTCCGCTTTGTATTTCCTTCTTCTTTTTCCTGTGAAATGAGCATATATATTGCTGTGGCAGGAAAATAAAAGCCAGTTGTAAGTTCAGCGCTCTGTGTGTCTCATCTTTGTTTGTCTTTGTTCCATGCGCTGTGAAACATTGAAAATATGCAGCACCAACTAGCCCAACGCTCCACCTTAGTGGAGAAAGTAAAGACGGCGCTTGGCTGCGGCACGTGAAGCCACGGCTCACGTTCCTTGCTGGCGTCGATTATGGTTCAGGCGTGTCTTTCCTTCGCTCCTGTGGCATAAGCCTACAAACTCGATCCCACCGCAGTCGGCGCGCCTCTCTACAGGTAGTGTCGTAGCCGGTGACATATTCGGTAGCTGCATCGGCTCACTTTGCACAATCTGACGCATGATTTAAAGCACAAGATTCGAAGCATCTTGGTCAATGAGTTCGTACTGTTACGAGTGTTGTAGCCGCAAACGCTCTTTTCAAATATTACTGTCGGAGATGTACTGTTCTCTACAAACTGGCACAATTTTTTTATCGCTTTTCAACATGCGCATTCAAGCTGCACAGTATTTATTTTCATTTACAAATACTGCTGTCTCAGTTTGTGAGACGCAGCAGGAATGAGTACAGACGTTCAATACAATGAGCACACACAATTTAACAAAATACACGATTACGCAATTTTTAAGGATTGCTCAGCATCTAGTCCGCGGAGATAGCCTTAGTTCATTCCATAAATTCACCGTCCGCGAAAAAAAAGGAACAATTAAAACAGAGAACAAGTGATCTGAAGGGCATATATTCAGGCGATCAACTCGTCGGCGTGCACAAGCTGCAACAAAAGAAATGGGCGCTAGAGCACTCGGGCCAGCTTGAATTATCTTACGCAGGAGGATGGCATGATCACAAGTGCGCCGATGTTCGATAGACTGCAACGATAAAACATTGGCTTCCGAAGTAGCGAGAATTGCCGGTCTATAGCGACAAAAAAATTAACCTGATTGTTTCTTTTTAACGGATTTTTACTTCGCTATGCCGCGTTTTTGGTAAGGTGACCAAACAATCGATGCATATCCAGTTATGGGGCTGACCAAAGTCTCGTATATCTCTGCATTCCTTTGTCGAGTTGCTTAACGTGCGTCGGAGATAGCGAGGTTTTTGAAGAGCCTAATTACAGATAATTTTCACGTGCCGGTGCCATTTTAAACTTGTGGTTAGGTTGCTACCAACCAAGGTTGTTAGACTGACACCGTAATTAGTACAAGCAAAATGAAGGGGTTCTTTCTTTTTGAAAAATCCATGGATACCGTGTTTTTGAAGTTAATAGGCATTTGACAGGTTTTCATTCAGTTACAGAACAATGAAAAAACATTATTCAGGGCAACCTGGTTTTGAACGTTAGAGATGACGCCATAGAGAACGCAGTCGTCTGTACATATTCTAATTCGACTTTCATTGATAATTTCTGCAACGTCATTTATGAAAATAACAGACAAAATTGGTCCCAGCACCGGCCCTCGAGGCAGCCTTGATGTGATCTGTACCCTGTGATGACTTCGCTCGGTTAAACGCAACAAGTTGGGAGCGCGACCGTAAGGAATCTGCTATCCAGTTGACCAGCTTGCTGTCGCCAAAAAGTGTGCGAAGTTTAACTGAAAGTTAAGCACGGCAAACCGAAGTCGAAGACCTTAAATAGGCAATAAATATGGCACCAAGCTGTCCTCGGTCATTAAGGGAAGAAGCAGTTTCGTGCATGAATTCAAGCAAATGTGTAACAGTATAGAATCGCCAGCACGAAAATCCGTGCTCTCATGGGCAATGAATATTGCGTGCATTTAGGTATTCTACATTGTATTTGTAAATGCTCCAAAAGTTTAGAGCAGGTAGAAAGCAAATATATTGGCCTATGATTTGGTATTATCTGCTTGTTTTCGGACTGCACAAATGACGCGACGTTTGCTAATTTCCACTGCTGGAGAACTGCTACATATATTATTGATTTTTTAATATTACAGCAAGATACTGCGCACTGTTCTGAATACCGCTTTAGAAACTTACTTGGCATATATACGGTCTGGGCCAGAGCTTTCGTGGCATCGAAATCTAATATAAGGTTATGTACTCCGGAGGAGGTTCCTTCAAGGTTAGTAAAGGAATTTGCTATAGTTTCGAGATTATAGCAGAATTTGTTATCAAGAATAAACGAAGAGGGCGTAGACGATAACATAACTAATTGATCTCCAGAAACTGGATGTTTTATAAATGGAGCCAAGGTATTCTAAAAGTCGAAGCTCTTAGCCTCTTTCATTTTAGCTTACTCTTTCGCGTGTTTAATTAAATAAAGTATGCGCGAACTGATTTCGGTGCCGGTTCAGGTTGTCACCGATTAGCTCAATGGTAACAGTAATGAGAAGTGCGCATCCTTTCTCACAGCGCAAGTGGATCAGCATAAACACGGCCCTCTACAACCGGACGCTCAATGTTCCTACGCTCGAGGATCCGCCTGCGCCCGGCACTCTCTCGGGAGCCAGGTTCTGAACCGTACGGTTGGGATGTCCATATTACAATGGATGAAGCGGGCTTTGTGGGACAAGTATAGTAGACCTGAAAAATAAACCAGTGTGGTGAAAGTAGCGCTCGTCCTGTCTTTCCTTTCGTTGATCGCGACTACTTCATCGTAAGCCGTGGAATGCGGAACATATCTAGGTAGCATACATTAGCATTCTTTTCACAGAGCACCATAGGCAGCGCGCAGGGCATTTTTGTCGGGTGTATTTTATTGAGGAAATATAAGTTTGGGTTCCTGTCTGTTCTATTAAGCGCCAGCTGACAACTTCCTCAGCTTCTTGTGGGGGAAGGGAGATGTGCCTGGTCGTAATTCAAGATGGCCGCATACTCAAACGGGACATTCTCCGAGGGAGGGTCATGCGGTCTTTTGTGCATACCCTCGTGTCTGCCTCCCTTCTAGTACCACCTGACCCGACATTCGCGTTATTATGTGCCGCATCAGGGGGTTTCTGGGCAGGGAACCAAGACGAATTGAGGACGCTTCTACAGGCCGCCTTAGGATGTCTACTGAGCGTTTTCGGTGGTTGCCCTTGGAAATGTCAAAAGCGACGGCCATTTTTTCAGCCTCCTTAATGGAGCGGGAGCGGGTAGGTGCACCGCGCATTTCGCGAAGATGATGGTCGACCACCGTGGCTTCTGCGATGACCAGTGTAGAGCAACGCATCGACATATCTTGCCTTCGTCCTATTGAGTGCACTTTCCGATGAGCCTTTACTTGGGCCCCATTGGTGCAGTTGGAGGTCAATATTACCGTGTCGGTAGCTCGCAGGCTGGGTGGACCAGGTCGCTGTTTAGCGTTATATCGTAGGGGGCACAAATGCCCTAGGCCCAATTGAAAGCGGACACGGTGTACTTGATTGCCACCGTGTTCAACAGAGCTATATATATATATATATATATATATATATATATATATATATATATATATATATATATATATATATATATTGTCACGTGGTCGTGACGTCGACGAAGGCAGCAGGAGACGTGTCCAAGATGAAACTGTTTATTAGGCCGAACTTGTGGCCGGTAACGGAAAGTAAGATTACAGCAATACACGCTGGCACTGATAGCGGCGAACAGAGCGTCGGCCGTCGATCAACTGACGAGCGGTGAAGCGCGCCGGCATTTATAAGCATGGCATCGAATATTCCAGCCTTATCGCTGGTTGTCGCGCAAGCTCTGGAATAAGCTCGAGTGTTCGCGCTTCGCTCGCAATCTTAACAAAATGATCTATAACAATCGCGAAGCTTCTCGAACAAAGACGCGCGGCTTGCGATAGCGTTGCTCACAGTCTTTGTGGGCGAAAACCGAATACAGCAACTGTGAAAATTAGAAACGCGCGTGGCAATGCCCCGCTCTCAAAAAGCATCGTCCTGATGCTTAAAACAGAACTTGGGGGGGGGGGGGGGGGGGGATGCATGCAACAATAAATAATAACAATAAAGCAAGAAAGTACAATAATAAAACAATAAGTGCAGTCCTCAGGTTCGCTAACGCGCGTAATACGGTTTGAGGCGCACGACATGGACGACTTCAGGTCGCGCATGGCGCCGTTGAGAGTTCGTAATACCGTCCGGGACAACCTCGTAGTCCAGAGCGCCTAGACGTCGGAGCACTTTGTACGGCCCGAAGTATCGCCGAAGAAGTTTTTCACTGAGTCCACGTCGGCGTATCGGCGTCCACACCCAAACGCGGTCGCCGGGCTGGTATTCCACGAAGCGTCGCCGAAGATTGTAGCGGCGGCTGTCGGTCGTCTGCTGATTCTTGATCCGCAGGCGGGCGAGCTGTCGTGCTTCTTCGGCGCGCTGTAGGTAGGCGGTCACGTCGATGTTTTCCTCGTCGGTCACGTATGGTAACATGGCGTCGAGCGTCGTTGCCGGGCTCCGTCCGTAGACCAACTTGTATGGCGTCAACTGCGTCGTTTCTTGTACGGCCGTGTTGTACGCGAAGGTCACGTACGGAAGGATGGCGTCCCACGTCTTGTGTTCGACGTCGACGTACATGGCCAGCATGTCGGCGATGGTCTTATTTAGACGCTCGGTCAGGCCGTTGGTCTGTGGGTGGTACGCGGTGGTCCGACGGTGACTTGTGTGGCTGTATCCCAAGATCGCCTGAGTTAGGTCAGCCGTAAACGCCGTGCCTCTGTCGGTGATGAGAACCTCTGGGGCGCCGTGTCGAAGGACGATGTTCTCAACGAAGAACTTGGCTACCTCGGCGGCACTGCCTTTGGGCAGGGCTTTTGTTTCGGCGTAGCGGGTGAGGTAGTCGGTGGCTAAGACGATCCATTTGTTTCCGGAAGTCGACGTTGGGAACGGCCCCAGGAGGTCCATGCCGATCTGCTGGAACGGTCGCCGAGGGGGCTCGATCGGCTGAAGGAAGCCTGCTGGTCTTGTTGGCGGTGTCTTCCGTCGCTGGCAGTCTCGGCACGTCCTTACGTAGCGGGCGACGTCGGCGGCAAGGCGCGGTCAGTAGTACTTTTCCTGTACTCTTGCGATCGTGCGGGAAACACTGAGATGTCCAGCCGTCAGGTCGTCGTGTAGGGCCTGGAGGACTTCTGGTCTCATTGCTGATGGAATAACGAGAAGGTGTTTGGCTGCAGGGGCGAGAAGTTCTTCTTTAGGAGGACTCCGTTTCGCAGGAAGAACGACGCCAGTCCTCTCTTGAATACCTTCGGAACAGTGGCGCTCTTGCCCTCGAGGTATTCGATAAGGCTCCTGAGTTCCGGGTCCGTTCGCTGTCGCTCGGCGAAGTCGTCGGCACTTATGGTTCCCAGGAAGCCGTCATCATCCTGGTCGTCCAGCGGCGGTGGGTCGACGGGGGGCACGAGACAGGCAGTCGGCGTCAGAGTGTTTTCTTCCGGACTTGTAAACGATGGTGATGTCGAATTCTTGAAGTCTCAGGCTCCACCGTGCGAGGCGACCAGAAGGGTCTTTCAAGCTAGCTAGCCAACACAAGGCGTGGTGGTCGCTCACAACTTTGAAGGGCCTGTTGTGGAGTAGTTAGCGACCGGCTAGCATAACTGATAACCCTTTCCAATCCGTCCGTCCTCTGCACAAGGACGGCGCCAAGTCCTACGCTGCTCGCGTCGGTGTGCACTTCTGTTTCGGCGTGTTCGTCGAAATGCGCAAGTATCGGAGGCGTTTGCAGGCGTCGTTTTAGTTCTTGAAATTTTGCTCCCTCCTGCGGCGTTTCCCACTTGAACTCGACGTCGGTCCTGGTGAGGTTAGTGAGAGGCTCGGCGATGCGGGCGAAGTTTTTAACGAACCGCCTGTAATAAGCACACAAGCCGAGAAATCGACGCACGGCCTTCTTGTCGGTGACTGGCGGGAAAGCAGCGATGGCGGTTGTCTTTTGCGGGTCGGGGCGTACTCCGGATTTGCTTATCACGTGGCCCAAGAACAAAAGTTCCTCGTAGGCGAAGCGGCACTTCTCTGGCTTGAGGGTGAGTCTGGAGGTCTTGATTGCTTGAAGTACTGCTTCAAGGCGCCGCAGGTGTTCGTCGAAGTTCGAGGAAAACACAACGACGTCGTCCAAGTACACAAGGCAAGTCTGCCACTTCAAGCCGGCCAGTACAGTATCCATAACGCGCTGGAAGGTCGCGGGGGGCCGAGCAAAGACCAAAAGGCATGACCTTAAACTCGAACAGGCCGTCTGGTGTTATAAAGGCAGTCTTTTCTCGGTCTCTCTCGTCGACTTCGATTTGCCAGTAGCCCGTCTTCAGGTCCATCCACGAAAAGTACTTCGCGTCGTGGAGTCGATCCAGGGCGTCGTCTATCCGTAGGAGGGTATGCACGTCCTTCTTCGTGATCTTGTTCAGGCGACGATAGTCGACGCAGAAACGTAGCGTCCCGTCTTTCTTGTTCACCAACACCACGGGAGATGCCCAGGGACTCTTTGATGGCTGGATTATGTCGTCGCGTAGCATTTCGTCGACTTGCTTCTTTACGGCTTCGCGTTCTCGCGTCGAAATTCGATACGGGCTCTGACGGACTGGTCGGGCACTTTCTTGAGTTATGATACGATGTTTGGCGACTGGGGTCTGTCGAATTCTTGACGACGATGAGAAGCAGTCCTTGAATTGCAGGAGCAGATTTTTGAGCTGGTCTTGCTTCTGCTTTGGGAGGCTGGGGTTGACGTCAAAATCTGTTTCGGGACCTCGATTCGTCGAACAATGTTCGGCAGTATCGGAGAGGGCGAAAGCATTGCTGGTGTCCACGAATTTCTCGATGTAGGCGACCGTCGTACCAATGTTGAGGTGCCTATATTCGTGGCTGAAGTTTGTCAGCAGTACCCTTGCTTTGCCGTCGCGCAACTCGGCGATGCCTCTTGCGACGCAAATCTGACCGTTCACAAGCAGGTGCTGATCGCCCTCGACGACTCCTTCAAGGTTAGCGGGTATTTCGGTGCCGACGGAAATAACGACGCTGCAGAGAGGCGGAACGGTGACCTGCTCTTCGATTACATTCAAGGCATGATTCCCCGGCGTCGTGTGGGGCGGCAACGCTTCTTCTGAAGTCAGTATTGTCGACTCGGACCTCAGGTCGATGACGGCGCCATGGTCGCTCAGGAAGTCCATTCCAAGTATCACATCCCTGGAGCAGTGGTGTAGGATTACAAAGCTCGCAGGATAACTCCGGTTATTGATGGTGACTCTCGCCGTGCAGACTCCAATTGGCGTTATCAGGTGGCCTCCAGCTGTCCTGATTTCGGGTCCACTCCACGCGCTCTTTACTTTCTTCAGCTTGGCGGCGAATGGCCCACTGACGACGGAATAGTCGGCTCCAGTGTCGACGAGAGCGGTGACGTTGTGGCCGTCGAATATTACGTCGAGGTCGCTGGTTCGTCGTCGTGCGTTGCGGTTGGGTCGCGGCGTCGGATCATGGCTGCGTCGAAATGTTGTGGTGCTTCCATGCTGCGTCGTCAGGTTTTCTTCGGTCCGCGAGGTTTCGTCGGCAGGGCTTCGTCTGCTTCGCGTCGTGTTGTGCAGGTCTCGTCGCGTTGTCGTCGTCGGCGGCCGCGGAGGATCTTCGGCATTTCGTCGAACAGCAACCGCACCTCCATCGGTTGCTGCCCTTAGTTTCCCGGGTACGGGCTAGGTGACCGGCCCCGGTTTGGGCCAGTGTACTGCCGGCGGTGCGGTGACATGTAGCGGCCGGGCGACGGTGAGCGGGAAGGTCGTCGGGGTGTCCACTGCGCTCCTGCGAGGTAGTCGGCGATGTCTTGCGGTCGTTCACCCCGCTGTGGACGAGGCGCGTCGACGGCGAAACCGCCTAGGCCCATCTGTCGGTACTGGCAACGGCGGTAGGTGTGGCCGGCCTCGCCGCAGTGGTAGCAGAGGGGACGGTGGTCAGGGGGCGCGCCAAACATCAGTCTTCCTCGGAGCGTTGCGCTGGCCGGCAGGAGGGCGGTACGGCGTTGGTGGCGGTGTCTGGCGGTGGAACTGCGGTGGTGCGAAGTCTTCACGTGGGCGCGGCGGGGGGAGCGTTACGACGCGCTGCGGCAGCGTAGCTCATCGCTTGTGGCTCACGCTGCGCTGGTTCAGGTCTTCCAAGAACTTGCCGGATTTCCTGGCGCACGACGTCGGTGATCGGCTCCACCTGAGGCTGCGAAGTTGGCAAGAATTTGCGCAGCTCCACCCGAACGATTGCTCTGATGGTGTCGCGCAGGTCGTCGGGATGCAGCGCTTGAACCTCCCCGTAGGTCGTCGAGGGAATGCGGCGGTTGTACTGGCTAGTCCGCATCTCCAGCGCCTTCTCGATCGTCGTGGCCTCCGAGACAAATTCCGTGACCGTCTTCGGTGGGTTGCGTACAAGGCCGGCAAACAGGTCTTGCTTAACCCCCCCGCATCAAGAAGCGAACCTTCTTTTCCTCGGACATGGCGGGGTCAGCGTGGCGGAAGAGTCGGGTCATTTCCTCCGCGAAAATGGTGAAGCTTTCGTTCGGAAGTTGCACCCGTGTCTCCAGCAAGGTTGCAGCCCCTTCCTTTCGGACGACACTCGTGAACGTTTCTAAAAAGTGCCGCGAAAGATGTCCCAGGTTCGAAGAGTGGACTCCCGATTCTCGAACCAGGTCCTAGCTGCGTCGTCCACGTAAAAGTACACGTGGCACAGCTTGTCGTCGGCGTCCCAATTGTTGAATGTCGAGACCCTTTCGAATGTCTCAAGCCACGTTTCGGGGTCTTCACTTGGAGATCCGTAAAACGTCGGCGGCTCTCTGGGTGGCTGCATCACGATTGCCACGGGGGGCACTGCGGCCGTCATCGTGCGTGTTGTCTTCGTCGCCGTGGCCCGGATCTTGTCGGATAGGGGTCCGTATTCTGCTGGGGAGACCTTGCTGCCGGCGGCTGGCTCGCTGCTCAGTGTTGACGTCGGTGTCCCCTTGGCGGTGTGGGCTTGGCTCACGGCTGGAGGGTGGCGTTCGGTGCATGGACCGGGAAGCACCTCCACCAGATGTCACGTGGTCGTGACGTCGACGAAGGCAGCAGGAGACGTGTCCAAGATGAAACTGTTTATTAGGCCGAACTTGTGGCCGGTAAACGGAAAGTAAGATTACAGCAATACACGCTGGCACTGATAGCGGCGAACAGAGCGTCGGCCGTCGATCAACTGACGAGCGGTGAAGCGCGCCGGCATTTATAAGCGTGGCATCGAATATTCCAGCCTTATCGCTGGTTGTCGCGCAAGCTCTGGAATAAGCTCGAGTGTTCGCGCTTCGCGCGCAATCTTAACAAAATGATCTACAGTCGAGTCCACTTATAACAATACTCAAGTGCCATGAAAATTCAGTTGTTATAACCGATAATTGCTATAAACGGGTTCCACGAAAAAAAAGCAAAATAGAAGGATGGGAAGGTGTTGTGAGAAAACTAAAATATTGGATGGGATATGCCAACACACACCAGCGATAAGGATAACAAAGCTGCCGATTTTTCGGACATGGTTCAAATTTCGGACGCTTTGACGGGACCGCCACGAGCCATATAGAGCGAATGTATGGCATCATCTGAAGTTTTGGACGCTGAAACACTTCCAAGTCTCAACTTTTTACTCAAATTGTATGTCCGAAAAGAAGCCACCGCCCCTCGCACACCGTAGCGCATTTTGAAAGTCAGCTTTGCCGCAATGCTACAACACTGTGTGGTGAAGCATACCGCAAATTCGAAGGCACGCTAAGGGTGCATTGGGGTTATGGGCGGGCGCTCAGTAGCTTGAATTTCTGGTTTTCTTTTTTCTTTTCAGGAATTTCGCGCTCCATTACCTTTCGGCATAGACACCCAACAGCCAGAATCCATTGTTATAACCGATAATGCGGCATGTGGGCATTGCTGTAAGCGGGTTATTTCAACATAGAAAACATACAAAAGTTGAAGGTGCAGCAGCTCCTCATTGTTATAACCGATATATTGTTAAAACCGGTATTGTTATAAGTGGACTCGACTGTATAACAATCGCGAAGCTTCTCGAACAAAGAGGCGCGGTTTGCGATGAGCGTTGCTCACAGTCTTTGTGGGCGAAAACCGAAACAGCAACTGTGAAAATTAGAAACGCGCGTGGCAATATAATACAGTGAAATCTCGATGATACGATCACAGCTCTTACGAATTTCGGGGTGATACGAAATTTCCTATGGTCCCGGCCAAAGCCCATTGGCCTGCAATGTAATGGAGTACGGTTGTTGCGAAGCGATTTTCACCCCGTGACGTTTGATACGAACGCGCGCTACAGCCCAGGTACGAAGAGGTGCTGTCCGCGCTGTCGCGGAAGACACGCCAATCACGTGCGAGCGCGGGAACGCGAGCGCGGGAACGCGAGCGCGGGAACGCAAGCGCGGGCAGGTGCGCCGCACCGCCAAATCGTCAGAATCACGGTGTAAGAAAAATACTTTCCTTGCGGTCATAATAAACCTTGAGAGACGCGTCACGGCCTCCGAGATTGTGTGCGCGAATCTTTGAGGCTCTAATGCGCCTCCGTGTGTCTTCGCGTTTAGATTACGGAGGGCATTGGCGCCATGCTTTTTTTTTTAACACGTCGGCGCGGGCTGGTGTCGTTTTACTGTGTTTACACGTGCCTGCCTCGTGCATCAGACATCCTATGAAAGGTGGACGAGTACCGAAAGAAGGCGACGACGGTCTTGGCGAAGGAGTCAGGCCTCACAACGTCAACATGCGTAACTGTTGAGATCGCACTTGTGCAGGCACGGTAGTAAATCTCCTAAAAAACATCCCCAACACCTCCGCGATAACAAAATCATAACATAGGACCGTGATTCTGAAATTCTGTGGCCTTGATCTATCGCGTCAGAGCGCTTCTGCCGTTACTTTCGCCGCAGTACTCAATTGTCGTGCGAAAAAGCATTCTGAAATTTTGAAGGGGCTGCTGCCGTCACGGGTCACAACGCACCTTGTTCATTAATTAAGCACGCGCGTACGGGTCGTATATTTACGAGAGCTGGTATGATTGCCGACATCTAAAAACTCAGATTTCAAAAACTCAAAAATTCAGAGTTCTTCCTGACGTTGCTGCGGCCCAGAAAAACAATAAATTAAAATGTACGCCAGCTTTCTTTTGTCGCATGCTAATTTTCCATGCTTTCTAGTGATACGCATTTCGGATGATACGAATATTTTTGGTGGTCCCTTGAGATTTGTGTCACCGAGGTTTCAATATATATATATATATATATATATATATATATATATATATATATATATATATATATATATATATATATATATATATATATATATATATATACATATATATATATATATATATATATATATATATATATATATATATATATATATATATACCTGACAACGGAGGAAAGCGACGCCGTGCAACCTTTCGGAGCATGCCGCGACCATGTGATAAGGACGTCCAGATACAGAGCAACGATTTGAATGTGAGCACAGTTTGGCAATATTTTTTTCCCCATTTCCTGGGGAGAGAGCTTCGGTTTAGACGCCCGTGGAATTTGTGAGGATCACAAGAATACCGGCGGAGCGTTGGTGGCACTAGAAGTGTCGAGAGAGGATGTGCTTGCGAGAATGGGCTTTGGGTTCAGGGATGTGATAAAAGAGTTCTGGCACCCCCATTAGGTTTCGGACAGACAGTGTGTGTGTGACGGCAGATAGGTCTTTACAAAGAGTACGACTCTGTGGTGGATTTAAAAAAAAAGAATTGACAACAAAGATTTTGCCATCGAGGCTTGGCGAGTTTCAAGCGTTGCGGATGCCTCGATTCCTCGCTGCCCGTACTCTGAAGGCCTCATATCGCGGGCACGTTGCAACCAGTAGTTGGAACAGCTGTCAGCCTTGGTGCTGCAGGAGGTCGGTTGCAGCATAATTTTCTACAATAGTACACACTTGGACTTCTTTTTGGTGTTTGGCTTCTTTTCAGGGTTCTTACGATTGATCTGCTGGACGAGGTCATAGAAGATCTCGTTGACGTTGATCTTGGCCTTGGCTGAATTCTCGAGGAAGGCGCAGTTGTTGAAAGAGCGGGCTAAGTTCGCTCCCCACCACCCGCTCATCTTCCAAATCGCACTTGTTTCCAACGAGAATCATTGGCACACCATCAATGTCCTTGACCCTGAGAATCTGCTCCCTGAGGTCCTGGAGGTCACTGAGGGCTGATTGGGCCGCGACGGAGTAAACAAACGCAAAACGTTGTCCATTCTTCATCTACAGGTCGCGCATACCTGTACATTGCTCCGTTCCAGCGGTATCCGAAATTTCCAGCATGCACTGTTGCCCGTCCACTTCCACTTGCTTCCTGTAACTGTCTTCAATGGTGGGATCCTATTTCTCCACGCAGTTGGCCTCGACAAACTGTACAGTCAGGACGCTTTTACCAACACCTCCACTTCCCAACACCAAAATTTTGTACTCTCTCATTGCGGACCCAGACAGGGCTATGGCTTTTCGTAGAACAGCAGAAAATAGATATACAATAGGGCGATGCCTCTATGCTTCCTGGCGCATATATATATATATATATATATATATATATATATATATATATATATATATATATATATATATATATATATATATATATATATATATAAACTCCCTGGGACTCGCCGACAACGAGCGTTAGGAGTTTCGTCGCTTTTTATTTTCGATCTGAGTGAATTTAGTTCAGGTGGTGCAGTACTTGGCCACTACCTCCCACATGAATACACCAATTAACCTTCGGCCCTCAGTCCCCAGTGGCTGCGAAGCAACTGACCAAGGCGGCGGTCAGACCTGCGACGCAGCGGAGGGTGCTAAGAATCTCTGGGTCCGGACAGGCCGCCATTGGAATCTGAACTTGGCTACGTTTAACGCTAGAACTTTATCTAGTGAGGCGAGTCTAGCTGTACTATTCGAGGAATTAGAGGGTGTTAAATGGGATGTAATAGGGCTGAGTGAGGTTAGGAGGACACATGAGGCTTATACAGTGCTGAAGAACGGACACTTCCTATGCTATCGTGGCTTAGCTGACAGAAGAGAACTAGGGGTGGGGTTCCTTATTCATAAAAATATAGTTGGTAATATAGAGGAATACTATAGCATTAATGAGAGGGTGGCATGTATCGTAATTAAGTTTAAAGAGGTACAAGATGAAGGTGGTACAGGCCTACACGCCTACATCAAGCCATGATGATCAACTGGTTGAACGCTTCTACGAAGACGTAGAATCAGCAATGAGTAAGGTAAAGACACAGTATACTGTACTGATGGGCGACTTTAATGCAAAAGTAAGCAAGACGCACGCTGGAGATCATGCAGTTGGGGAATATGGCATCGGCTCTAGAAACGCCAGAGGGGAGTTACTAGTAGAATTCGCAGAACGCAATAATTTACGGATCTTGAATACCTTCTACACAAAACGGGCTACTCGTAAGTGGACGTGGAGGAGTCCTAATGGCGAAACTAAAAAACGAAATAGACTTCATAATGTGTGCCCACCCGGGCATTGTACAGTATGTGGAAGTAGTTAACAAGATCCGATGCAGTGACCACAGAATGGTGAGATCTAGAATTCACCTAGACTTGAGGAAGGAACGGCAGAAACTGATACGCAAGAAGCCGATTAATGAACTAGCTCTGAGAGGGAAAGTACAGGAATTCAGAGTTTCACTTCAGAATAGGTACGCGGCTTTAACCGAGGAAACCGACCTTAGCGTTGATGCAATGAATGATAATCTGACTAGTATTATTCAGGAGTGTGCAGTGGAAATCGGGGGTACAGTCGTTAGACAGGACACTGGTAAGCTATCCCAAGAAACGAAAAACCTCATTAAGAAACGTCAAACCATGAAAGCCTCAAATGCAACAGACAAAATAGAGCTGGCGGAGCTTTCCAAGTTAATCAATAGGCGTAATGTAGCCGACATAAGAAAGTATAATATGGAGAGAATTGAGCATGCTCTAAAGAACGGAAGAAGCCTCAAAGCTATGAAGACAAAACTGCACATAGGCAAAAGTCAGATTTATGCATTAAGGGACAACGAAGGCAAGGTCACAATCAATATGGATAGAATAGTTGAGGTAGCGGAAGAGTTCCACAGAGATCTGTACAGCAGCCGAGACAGTCAGGATGATAACGTAGGAAGCAATAATAGCCCAGAGGAATCTGACATCCCACAGTATTGACAGGAGAAGTAAAGAAAGCCCTAAAGGGGAATGCAAAGAGGCAAAGCCGCTGGTGAGGAATCAGGTAACATCAGACCTTGTTGAAAGACGGTCGAGAGATTATGTTAGAAAAACTGGCCACCCTGTATACTAAGTGTCTCTCGACGGGGAGGATACCAGATTCTTGGAAGAATGCCTACATCATCTTGATCCATAAGAAAGGGGACGTCAAGGACCTGAAAAATTACAGGCCTATCAGCTTACTGTCCATTGTCTACAAGCTATTTACAAAAGTAATTGCTAACAGAATTATTACGGCATTAGAGCTCAATCAACCAAAGGACCAGGCAGGATTTCGTACAGGCTTCTCAACAACAGACCATATTCATACTATCAATCAGGTGATAGAGAAATGCGCGGAATACAACCAACCCCTATACATAGCCTTCATAGATTACGAGAAGGCATTTGATTCGGTGGAGACATCAGCAGTCATGCAGGCACTGCGGAATCAGGGCATCGACGAAGCCTATATAAACATAATGGAAGAAATCTACAGCGGATCCACAGCCACTATAGTCCTCCATAAAGAAAGCGACAGAATCCCAATAAAGAAAGGCGTACGGCAGGGAGACCCGATCTCTCCAATGCTATTCACCGCGTGTTTACAGGAGGTTTTCAGGGCCCTAGATTGGGAACAGTTAGGGATAAGAGTTAATGGAGAGTATCTCAGTAACTTGCGATTCGCTGATGACATGGCATTGATGAGTAACGCGGGAGACGAATTACAGCTTATGATTACTGAACTGGATACGGAAAGTAGAAGAGTAGGTCTGAAAATTAATATGCATAAAACTAAAGCAATGTGGAACAATCTTAGCAGAGAACAGCGCTTTGCAATAGGTGGCGAGACACTGGAAGTTGTAAAGGAGTACGTCTACTTAGGACAGGTAGTAACCGCGGAGCCGAACCATGAGAGTGAAATAACTAGAAGAATAAGGATGGGATGGGGCTCATTCGGCAAGCATTATCAAATCATGAATGGTAGTCTACCACTATCCCTCAAGAGGAAGGTATATAACAGCTGCATCTTACCGGTACTTACCTACGGAGCAGAAACCTGGAGACTTACAAAGAGGGTTCAACTTAAACTGAGGACGACGCAGCGAGCGATGGAAAGGAAAATGATAGGTGTAACCTTAAGAGACAGGAAGAGAGCAGAGTGGGTCAGGGAACAAACGGGGGTTAAGGATATCATAGTTGAAATCAAGAAGAAGAAATGGATATGGGCCGGGCACGTAGCACGTCGGCAGGATAACCGCTGGTCATTGAGGGTAACTGACTGGATTCCAAGAGATGGCAAACGCGTGAGGGGGGAGACAGAAAATTAGGTGGGTAGATGAGATTAAGAAGTTTGCAGGTATAACGTGGCAGCAGAAAGCACAGGACCGGGTTGATTGGCGAAACATGGGAGAGGCCTTTGTCCTGCAGTGGGCGTAGTCAGGCTGATGATATATATATATATATATATTGTTACGGGGAGTATTTATTCAACGGTCGTCAGTCAGCACTGATCGAGACAGCACTACACAGAACGCACAGGATGGCAGGTCAACAGGGCAGCCCAGACTAAGCCCCACAACAATAACGCCTTCGTCTTCGTCCATCTGGCGCCAGTTCAGCGGCCGTGTCGGAGTAGCATTTCCACACCCATGACATTACCCCGGCCTGTAAAGCACCGTCTCGGTGCCTGCTATGTTTAAGAGGGCGTGTCGCTGTTGTAGGTCTTCAGGCGAGAAACGTGCACGATGTCAGTTCTGGGTGTAGCAGTAGATGAGTTGGCTGTCAGGGAAATCTCATAGGTGACAGGTGTCACCTGGCGCACGACCCGGTAGGGCCCGACGTATCGTGGTAGGAGCTTCTCGCTGAGGCCAACACGACGAGATGGGAGCCACAGCAGAACGAGAGAGCCCGGACAAAACTCGGCATCCTTGTGTCGACTATCATAGATGGATTTTTGTGTGGTCTGCGACAATGAGAGCCGAGTGCGGGCTACCGTGCGTACGACGAGAGCACGGGTGATGGCATCTTGAGCGTATGAGGTGGTGGATGATGAGTCAGACGGAAGCAGGGTGTCGAAAGGTAGCAGTGGGTCACGGCCAAACAGCAGATAAAAGGGTGAATAGCCGGCAGTTTCATGACGCGACGAATTATAGGCGAAGGTGACGAATGGGAGGGCAATGTCCCAATCGGTGTGGTCGTCAGAAACGTACAGAGAAAGCATATCCGTCAGGGTGCGATTGAGGCGTTCGGTAAGCCCGTTAGTCTGAGGGTGATAAGAAGTGCTAAAGTTGTGACGAGTAGCACAAGATCGCAGTAGGTCGTCAACGACACGAGAGAGAAAGCAGCGACCACGATCTGTGAGTAGGTGACAAGGAGCACCATGCTGAAGAATGATGTCATATAGGAGGAAATCGGCCACGTCAGTCGCGCAGCTGGTCGGTAGCGCTCGAGTGATTGCATACCGAGTGGCGTAATCCGTGGCTACCGCAACCCATTTATTTCCGGCTGTCGAAGTTGGGAAGGGACCTAGCAAGTCCAATCCCACTCGATAGAACGGCTCGGCTGGTACTTCAATAGGCTGGAGGCGACCGGCAGGGGCAGTCGTCGGTTTCTTTCGGCACTGGCAGAGGTCGCAAGCTGCAACGTAGCGGCGAACGGAACGATAAAGGCCCCTTCCAGAAAAACCGTCGTCGAACACGGTCGTAGGTTCGGGAGATGCCTAAATGTCCGGAAGTTGGGGCGTCATGAAATTGTTGAAGGACGTCCTTGCGCAGATGATGTGGAACGACAAGTAAAAGTTCTGCGCCCTCTGGGTGTAAGTTTCGGTGGTACAATACGTTGTCTTGCAGCAAGAACATGCTGAGCGAACGGTCGGCAGTGCCTGCTTGAAGGCGGTCTATGATGACGAGTAATGAGGGATCTCGCCGTTGTTCATCCGCTACGTGTAGAAAGTCCGTGATGGCGAAGATGGAGGCATCGGCTTCCAAGTCAGTGCAGGTGGGTGGATCAACAGGGTGCCGGTATAAGCAGTCGGCATCGCTGTGCAACTTTCCAGATTTGTAGACCACTGAGAACGTGTACTCTTGCAATCGTAATGCCCAACGGCCGAGTCTTCCAGTAGGGTCCTTAAGTGTGGACAGCCAGCACAACGCATGATGGTCTGTGATGACTGCGAACGGGCGTCCGTATAGGTACGGTCGAAATTTAGCGACGGCCCAGACGAGAGCTAGACATTCCCGTTCGGTAATAGAATAATTCTTTTCCGACTGTGACAGCAGGCGGCTAGCATAAGCTATCACACGGTTCGTGCCATTCTGTACCTGAGCGAGTATAGCCCCAATGCCGTGGCCACTTGCGTCAGTGCGAAGCTCGGTTGGGGCGGTGGGGTCAAAATGAGCCAGCACTGGTGGTGACGTGAGAGCGGAAATCATCGACGCAAAGGAATGTGCTTGGTCCGCACCCCAGGAAAAAGCCGCGTTCTTTTTGAGGAGATCCGTGAGGGGCCGAGCAATGTCAGCAAAGTTGACGACAAAGCGGCGGAAGTATGAGCATAGCCCCAGAAAGCTGCGTACCTCTTGTACAGAACGCGGAACTGGGAATTCGCGGACAGCGCGGACTTTGTCAGGGTCGGGTTGGACTCCAGTAGCGTCAACAAGGTGGCCAAGTAGTTTAATTTGTCGGCGCCCAAAGGTGCACTTCGACGAGTTGAGCTGGAGGCGAGCGCAGCGAAAAAACGTCGAGAAGAGCCGACAGGCGAGGGAGGTGGCTCTCAAAGGTGGGCGAGAAAATAATCACATCGTCCAGATAGCAGAGGCAGGTTGACCACTTAAAACCGCGTAGGAGAGAGTCCATCATGCGTTCAAAAGTTGCAGGGGGCATTACACAACCCAAACGGCATGACCTTAAATTGGTAAAGACCATCGGGTGTGATGAATGCTGTCTTCTCGCGGTCGCGGTCATCAACAGAAATTTGCCAGTATCCAGAGCGAAGATCGAGCGACGAGTAATACTGGGCACCATGGAGGCAGTCGAGCGCGTCGTCGATTCGAGGCAAAGGGTAGACGTCCTTCTTGGTTATTCGGTTGAGATGACGATAGTCGACGCAAAACCGCCAACTGTTGTCCTTCTTTTTAACTAGCACCACAGGTGATGCCCAGGGACTAGATGAAGGCTCTATGACGTCTTTTTCGAGCATTTTCTCTACCTCCTTCTGGATTACCTGGCGCTCAGTATGAGACACACGGTAAGGGCGTCTGTGAAGCGGGACTGGCGTCGCCGGTGTCTATACGGTGGGCTACGACGCTGGTGCGGCCTAGAGGACGGTCGTCGATATCAAAAATGTCGAGGTAAGAGAACAGAACACCACGGAGCGCTTCAGCTTGGGAAGGTAGGAGGTCAGTGCGAGAGGTACGGGGATCGATACCCCGCACCTCCACCAAAGATGTTACGGGGAGTATTTATTCAACGGTCGTCAGTCAGCACTGATCGAGACAGCACTACACAGAACGCACAGGATGGCAGGTCAACAGGGCAGCCCAGACTAAGCCCCACAACAATAACGCCTTCGTCTTCGTCCATCTGGCGCCAGTTCAGCGGCCGTGTCGGAGTAGCATTTCCACACCCATGACAATATATATATTGCCACGCGCTATTCTTATTTTCACTTTTGTTGTATTCGGTTTTCGCCCACAGGGACCGTCAGCAAAGCTCAGCTCAAACCGCGCCTTATTGTTCTAGAACCTTCGCGATTGTTGTAGATCGTTTTGTTAAGATTGCGCGCAAGACGCGACCACTCGAGATTATTCCAGGGCGTGCGCGATGACCAGTGATAAGGCTAGAATGTTCGACGCGTGATGCATAAAAGCCGGCGCGCTCCAACGATGTTCAGTTTATCGACGGCCGACGCTCTGTTCGCCGCTATCAGTGCCAGCGTGTATTGTTGTAATCTTACTTTCCGTTCACCGGCCACAAGTTCGGCCTAATAAACAGTTTCATCCTGGACACGTACCCAGCACCTCCACCAGATGTCACGCGGTCGTGACGTCCACGAAGGCAGCAGGCTACGTGTCCAGGATGAAACTGTTTATTAGGCCGAACTTGTGGCCGGTGAACGGAAAGTAAGATTGCAACAATACACGCTGGCACTGATAGCGGCGAACAGAGCGTCGGCCGTCGATAAACTGAACATCGTTGGAGCGCGCCGGCTTTTATGCATTTCAACATCAACCCGAGCCTCCCGAGATTTCAACATCAACCCGAGCCTCCCGAAGCACAAGCAAGATCAGCTCAAAAGTCTGCTCTTGCAATTCAAGGACTGCTTCTCGTCGTCGTCAAGAATTCTACAGACCCCAATCGCGAAACACCGCATCATAACAGAGGAAAATGCGAGACCACTCCGCCAGAGCCCGTACCGAGTTTCAACGCGAGAACGCGACGCCGTAAAGCAACAAGTCGACGAAATGCTACGCGACGACATCATCCAGCCTTCCAAGAGTCCTTGGGCGTCACCCGTGGTGTTAGTGAAGAAGAAGGACGGAACCCTGCGTTTCTGCGTCGATTATCGCCGCCTGAACAAGATCACGAAGAAGGACGTGTATCCTCTCCCACGTATAGACGACGCCCTGGATCGACTCCACAGCGTGCAGTACTTTTCGTCGATGGACCTCAAGACCGGCTATTGGCAAATCGAGGTCGACGAGAGAGACCTAGAGAAGATTGCCTTTATCACACCAGACGGCCTCTTCGAGTTCAAGGTCATGCCCTTCGGTCTTTGCTCGGCACCTGCGACGTTCCAACGTGTTATGGACACTGTACTGGCCGGCTTGAAGTGGCAGACCTGCCTTGTGTACTTAGACGACGTCGTTGTGTTTTCATCAAACTTCGACGAACATCTCCGGCGCCTTCACGCTGTACTTCAAGCAATAAAGGCCTCCGGACTCACCCTGAAGCCAGAAAAGTGCCGCTTCGCATACGAGGAACTTCTGTTCTTGGGTCACGTCATCAGCAAGTCTGGAGTTCGCCCCGACCCACGTAAAACAGCTGCCATCGTTGCCTTCCCGCCGCCCACAGACAAGAAAGCCGTACGCCGATTTCTCGACTTGTGCGCCTATTATAGACGCTTCGTCAAGGAATTTTCGCGCATCGCCGAGCCACTAACTCAGCTCACGAAAAACGACGTGGAATTCAAGTGGGGAGCGGCGCAAGTCGAAGCATTTCAAGAATTGAAACGACGCCTGCAGACGCCTCCAATACTTTCGCATTTCGACGAACACGCCGACACGGAAATCCACACCGACGCAAGCGGCGTAGGACTCGGCGCCGTTCTTGTCCAGAGAACTGCCGGCGTGGAAAGGGTTATCAGATATGCTAGCCGGTCGCTATCCAAGGCAGAAGCCAACTATTCCACAACAGAAAAGGAGTGCCTTGCCATCATCTGGGCAACGTCAAAGTTTCGCCCCTACCTCTACGGCAGGCCCTTCAAAGTTGTGAGCGACCACCACGCCTTGTGTTGGCTAGCTAACCTGAAGGACCCTTCAGGTCGTCTCGCAAGATGGAGTCTGAGACTTCAAGAATTCGACGTTACCGTCGTTTACAAGGCCGGGCGAAAACACTCTGACGCCGACTGCTTGTCTCGCGCCCCCGTCGACCCGCCGCCGCAGGATGACCAGGAGGATGACTTCTTCTTGGGAACCATAAGTGCCGATGATTTCGCCGAACGACAGCGAGCCGGCCCGGAACTCGGAGGCCTTGTGGAGTACCTCGAAGGCAAGACCACCATTGTCCCAAAGGCATTCAAGCGAGGACTCGCGTCGTTTCTCTTGCGAAACGGCGTTCTCATAAAGAAGAATTTCTCGCCACTTCGAGCAAGCTACCTCCTCGTAGTGCCTTCAGCATTGCGACCAGAAATCCTGCAGGCTCTGCACGACGACCCGACGGCTGGACACCTCGGACTTTCCCGCACGCTCGCCAGAGTACAGGAAAAGTACTACTGGCCGCGCCTTGCCGCCGACGTCGCTCGCTACGTAAGGACGTGCCGAGACTGTCAGCGAGGGAAGACACCGCCAACAAGACCAGCAGGCTTCCTTCAGCCGATCGAGCCCCATCGGCGACCGTTCCAGCAGATCGGGATGGACCTCCTGGGGCCGTTCCCAACGTCGACTTGCGGAAACAAATGGATCGTCGTAGCCACCGACTACCTCACCCGCTACGCCGAAACAAAAGCCCTGCCGAAAGGCAGTGCCGCCGAGGTAGCCAAGTTCTTCGTTGAGAACATCGTCCTTCGACACGGCGCCCCAGAGGTTCTCATCACCGACAGAGGCACGGCGTTTACGGCTGACCTAACCCAGGCGATCTTGGGATACAGCCACACAAGTCACCGCCGGACCACCGCGTACCACCCACAGACCAACGGCCTGACCGAGCGTCTAAACAAGACCATCGCCGACATGCTGGCCATGTACGTCGACGTCGAACACAAGACGTGGGACGCCATACTTCCGTACGTGACCTTCGCATACAACACGGCAATGCAGGAGACGACACAGATGGCGCCATACAAGTTGGTCTACGGTAGGAACCCGGCAACGACGCTCGACGCCACGCTGCCCAACGTCGCCGACGAAGAAAACCTCGACGTCACCGTCTACCTTCAGCGCGCTGAAGAAGCCCGACAACTCGCCCGTCTGCGCATCAAGAATCAGCAGACGACCGACAGCCGCCGTTACAATCTTCGACGACGCTTCGTGGAATACCAGGCCGGCGACCGCGTTTGGGTGTGGACACCGATACGCCGACGTGGACTTAGTGAAAAACTTCTTCGGCGATACTTCGGGCCGTTCAAGGTGCTTCGACGTCTCGGTGCTCTGGACTACGAGGTCGTCCCGGACAGCATAACGAACTCTCAACGGCGCCATGCGCGACCTGAAGTCGTCCATGTCGTGCGCCTCAAGCCGTATTACGCGCGTTAGCAAACCTGAGGACTGCACTTATTGCTTAATTATTGTACTTTCTTTCTTTATTGTTGTAATTTATTGTTGCAAGCATTTTCCCCCGTGTTCTGTTTTAAGCATCGGGACGATGCCTTTTCAGAGGGGGGGCATTGCCACGCGCTATTCTTATTTTCACTTTTGTTGTATTCGGTTTTCGCCCGCAGGGACCGTCAGCAAAGCTCAGCTCAAACCGCGCTTTATTGTTCTAGAACCTTCGCGATTGTTGTAGATCGTTTTGTTAAGATTGCGCGCAAGACGCGACCACTCGAGATTATTCCAGGGCGTGCGCGATGACCAGTGATAAGACTAGAATGTTCGACGCGTGATGCATAAAAGCCGGCGCGCTCCAACGATGTTCAGTTTAGAGCACTGCACGGGCCGTGATTCTCGGCCCGGGCCCGGCCCGAGCCCGGCACTCGTTGAAGTTTACCCGCCCGAACCCGGCCCGGTCACTCAAAAGCGAAACCCGGGCCCGGCCCGAACCCGAGTGAAAATTTCACCTACCCGGCCCGGCCCGGCCCGACCACAGATCGGGCCCGACAAAGGCCCGAGCCATAAATCTAGGTGGTGTTGCCCGAACGTGGAATCGACAACAAGGCGTTAAGTATAGTGTGTATGTTTTGTTGGCGCACGCTACGCTAACACGTATGCTTTATTCTACAGTAATTCATTGTACAAAAGGGTCTCACTGTGGTAACAGTTGACCGGACATACTGGGTACGATGGACGGCTATTCATCAGCGGTATACTGTGCATAATTTTTCAACTAATACAATAGGAATCATCAACAGCGTTTGGTAGCGGATATGACCATCGGTAAAATTTTGTCTTCGGCGGTGCAAACCCGTGTTGTATCACGGTGGGGGAAGTGGGGAGTGCTTGTGTGGCTTCGGTAGGGAACAAGTGTTGGTGAGCTTGAATTTTGCACGCCCCTGCCAACGCCCATGGTAGCAGATGTTGTAGAAAAAAAAAAGTGATTTGTAGCATGAGTTCAGTTTCAGCAGGGAACGCAATAAGAACAGAGGAGACAGCGAACAGAACGCTCTCTTCACTTTGTTTTTATTACCCTCTCTATAGGAATTTAAAGTATGCTGTACTATACATCAAACCCAATCATGCACCCTTCTGGTTATGTAACACTCGTCTTCAGCATAGTAGCACCTTGCACCGGCAAGAGAAATAGAGAAAAAAAGACAAATTTATTACATTTGTTCTAAATACGTTAACCTAGATCAAAGTTATAACGAACTCCGCGCACTCCTTGTACTTTTCGAAATACGTACAAGCAGCCAAAAGGACACAGAAATATATTTACTATAGCATTATTTCCATATATCGCACCACTGCTAGGATATACAGTATACAGGGCCGAATAACTTGCGTATTTATTTATTGTTTGCTGCGTTTCTTGTTGACTTTCTCTTTTAATTTTCTACTCACTTCCCTCTGTAATGCATTTGGCCTTGAGGGTATCGATAAATGAAAATCAAATGAAATAAGTATTTGTGGCATAGTTCACAGTTAATTTCTTTACAAGTCATTGTCCAGAAAGTCAAATTATCGAGCAGTTTCGGCTGTAAGCACGTCATGCTCTGTTGCATCAGATATCCTGCCGCGCTACAGTCTACTGCTTGCGCTAGCCGCAGCGGCGCATGAAGTCTTCCTTGCGAATAGTGAAGGAGTCGCTAGTCGTATTTCTCCGACCTCCCCCACTGGAGCAAATTTCGGACGTCTCTGCGGACTTCTGGAGAATGAACACAGCTTTGCAGCTCATCGCTTGATTTCTATTGTCCCCGAATGTCGTGCCACTCTTTAATATAATCTATAAAACTCCTCTTTGAGGGCTTCTCCTTGTATGTTTCAGCAGTGTATATGACGCATGGTTTGTACTATGCTCTTTTTTTTTCTTCATATTATAATATGTGCGCTTTGCTAAAGATGTTGTACCGGTTAAAGGTGGAGATTGGACTACGCGGGTAGGAGTGGCAGGAGTTGGACGAAGAAATTTTGATCTGTTTCGGGTTTCGCTCCAGTTTGGTAATTAAGGCGTGAATAACGTTCTCGATGATTACTCATTGTATGCATATGGTTTGAGGTAAGGGGACATCACCCAGTGCGGCATTCGTAATTGTCTGTTTTTTTTTTCAAGCCAGATATATCGTCTATTATGCCCAACACCGTGTTTAATGGACCTATGCTATTCCTGCCCATTCTAACGCTGTTGCGGCAGTATCATGTAGCTCTCGCACCATTGGCGGAACAGGACGAAAAATCAGACGTTAACAATGTGGGCACACAATGATTACTGGGAGTCATGACGGAGCTCGGAAAAAGAATGTGTCTTTATATAGTGATTCTATGTAACGAGACTTCGCGCAGACCTTTCGTTTTAGTGGACTGCTGGAACATTCAAGAAAGTTGCCTTGTTTTGGAGCTGTGTGATTGATCTTCCGATTATCAGTTAAAGATATAGATTTATTAGACAAATTTATCGCATAACATTTATTACTGCCAGTAAAAAATAAGATTCAGGATTTAAAATAATAGCGAGTGCAATTTATAAAGTAAAGAATAGTGACATGTTAACTATATAAGCGCCTAGTCTATCAAGTAGCCCCATATGCAAGAAGCAAGGGAAGTTAAGTACGTGTCTCAAAAAACTTCTCCAAATAGCTTGCCCCACATAAAAAAAAGCGTTTTTCGAGATACAATATGTGTAACATACGTATATGTATGCAAAACGTAAGTGGAACAATCTTAAAGCGACACTACAGAGACATACAATTTTTCCATTATAAGATAATAACTCTTTCTCAATTCTAAAATCACGCTCGCTGCGACAAGACTATTGGGGATCGAGAAAATATAGAAAAATAAAATGCTGATGGCGACGCCACTTTGAAATTCGCGCACCAAACTCTGTGACGTCATAGATTTTGACCGCATCTACTAGGGCCCACATAGTTACAAATCCGTAAAAATGAAGTGCATTGAGCTTTCAGGAGGCCATAGATTTAACATATCTATTTTCAGGAAATTCCGTTGAGCCAATGTCTCCAAAGTACTACATATCCCTGCCATCACGCGTGGAGATTACGGCGCGAAATTTAAAAGCGGAACTTTGACCTTTATTTTCTCCAGTAATAATAGACTTATCACGGTGCAGTTAAAGACATTAGAGTTCTCAGAGTACACTTTATGAATCTAAACTTATTCATTGTTTCACTCTAGTGTCCCTTTAAAAACTGAGCAAAGTCCAAGCCCGGCCCGGCCCGAGCCCGCCACCTCAAACCCGGGCCCGGCCCTAAGCCCGGAGCTTCAGGCCCGAGCCCGGCCCGGGCCCGCCGTGAAAACTACTTTACCTGGCCCGGCCCGGCCCACGGGCCGGGCCGGGCTCGGGTTTTCGGGTAGGCCCGAGCCCGTGCAGTGCTCTAGTTCAGTTCATCGACGGCCGACGCTCTGTTCGCCGCTATCAGTGCCAGCGTGTATTGCTGTAATCTTACTTTCCGTTCACCGGCCACAAGTTCGGCCTAATAAACAGTTTCATCCTGGACCCGTAGCCTGCTGCCTTCGTCGACGTCACGACCACGTGACAATATATATATATATATATATATATATATATATATATATGTGTGTGTGTGTGTGTGTGTGTGTGTGTGTGTGTGTGTGTGTGTGTGTGTGTGTGTGTGTGTGTGTGTGTGTGTGTGTGTGTGTGTGTGTGTGTGTGTGTGTGTGTGTTCTTGCAATTCACTGAGGTGACGACAAAGCCATCCGGGAGTGCGACAGGAAAGTCTATTCAGTCGAACCCACTTAAGCGATACCGGTCTTTTATTCATTTATTTATTTATTTCATACTGACAGCTTGCTTTATAAGCCATAGGCAGGAGTGGATTTCACAAAAGAAAATGTTGAACAAACTGTGAAAACAATTTGAAACAAATCTGTGAAACAAATCTGAAATCTGTGCTAAAAAAGTATTTACAGCATGTGAAACACAGGAAAAACATACAAGATACTGCAGGTGAAAATACTTGCAAGAAAATACATAGATCACAAAGAGAAATAATGTCCCTCTAGGACAAGTAATAATAACTACAAGGAAAAAAATGACAAGAATGTGCAATACAGCGCATGCTCACACAGCGGTCTGCTCAGCAACGAAAAGGAGGGTATGTTTATTATCGCTTTTCTTTTTAATATCGTACGCTATCTGGAAAACGACAGATGGTATGGGAAACACCTTGGGTCATATATTAGCGAGAGCGTGCACAAACGATGATATAGTTGAGCTCTGCAGTACGTATTCAGGCAATTCGTTCTATTCATGGATGACACGAGGAAAAAACGACTGTTTGAAGTTGGTTCGGCAAGAATATTCGATTAGCTTGAACGAATGAGATGAACGTGTAGGGCGCCGGCTACACGGTTTAATGTATGTAACTTATGTTTGATTGGGTGTAAGGACCCCAGACAGGAGTAGCATATTCTAGCAATGGTCTTATAAATGTTTTGTACGCCAACATTTTATATTACTCGTTGATTTAGCAAAGGTTCTCCTCAGGTATCCAAGTTCTTCATGGCCTTTTTTTTAAAATATGAGCTACATGGCTATTCCACCTAAGGTCCGACGTTACCACTAAACCAAGGTATCTATATTCAGTAACAGACGCTAATTAATGCTGTATACAAAAGGTAATGACTTCTTTTTGCGTGTTATGACCATCGATTCTGTTTTTTTAGGTTAATTTGCCATTCTAAGCTAGATGTTGATATAACGGACAAAGATGAATTCAGGAGAGCCTGATCTGCCTCGCTGCGAATTTCTTGGTAGAGTACGCACTCGTCTGCAAACAGCCGAATTATAACTTGTATGTTTTTCACTGTGTCATTAACAACAGTAGAAAAAACAAGGAACCCAAGACTGATCATCGTGGTATTCCAGACCATATATCGGTTGTAACAACGGGAAGCTGCTGCACCATCAGCTTTTGTATGTTTTCCATAGTGAAGTAACCCGCTTACGGCAATGCCCGCGTGCTGCAAAAATCTATTATAACAATGAATTCTGGCTGCTGGGTGTCCGTGCCGAAAGGTAATGGAATGCGAAATTCTCGAAAATACAGAAGAAAACGAGAAATTCAAGCTGCTGAACCCCCCACCTGCAACCCCAACGTCCCCAGCGCCCCTTCGGATTCGTTCTAGGATATACCGCGTAGCGTTATGGCATTGCGGCAAAGCTGACTTTTGAAATCCGCTATGACGTGGGAGCGGCGGTGGTTTCCGTTAATGCATTTTCGGCCATGCAATTTGACTAAAAAGTTGAGGCTTGGAATAGTTTCGGCATCCGAAACCTGAGATGTTATCATAGATTGTCTCTATGTGGCTTGTGGCGGTGCCGTGAAAGTGTCCAAATTTTCAAGCACGTCCGAAAAATTGGCAGCTTTGTCATCCTTATCACTGATATCTGTTGGCATATCACATCTGATATTGTCACGTGGTCGTGACGTTGACGAAGGCAGTAGGCAGTAGTCCAACGTGAAACACTTTATTTGGGCCGAACTTGTGGCCGGTAAGCAGAAGGTGAGATTACAACAATAAACGCTGGCACTGATAGCGGCGAACAGAGCGTCGGCCGTCGATCAACTCACAAGCGGTGAAGCGCGTCGGAATTTATACGCGTGCCATAGAATATTCCAGTCTTATCACTGGTTGTCGCGCAAGCTCTGGAATAAGCTCGAGTGTTCGCGTCTTGCGCGCAATCTTAACAAAACGATCTACAATGATCGCGAAGCTTCTAGAACAATGAAGCGCGGCTTGCGCTGAGCATTGCTGACAGCCTTTGAGGGCGAAAACCGAATATAGCGAAGTGAACATAAGAAACGCGCGTGGCAATATTAAAGTTTCACAGCGAAAGCTGTTATGAGATCACAAGGGCCGTTTTTGCGCCGTAGTTATCCGCCGCCGCCGTCCGTAACCACTATAGCACGAAATAAGAAACAAAAAAGTCACAGTTTCACCGCAAAGGCGAAGCAATGAATGCGATAGCAACACATTGGTATTTCAAGCGAAGAACGGCAAGCTGATCGAAACTTGGAGCGCGCTGCTCAAGCGCGAAGGACGCACGAAACACGCACAGGTATACACAGGACGAGCGCGAACTAACAAGTGTCACAGTTGTTACTTCACTGTGTCGGAACAGCGCGCTTCTTTCGGAAACGGGGCCTCTGCAGCTTGCGAAGTGAGCTTTATATGCTCATGTAACCTAAACGCAATCTTCCCGCCGAGAGCACACGGCGTCAGGAAAATGCGGTATTTTCTCGGTGTCTTCACAGTTGTTTTTTCTGTAGCGGCAGGCATCTTAAGATGGTTGAAAACATGATTTGGGACATTAATTAAGAAAGTTAAATTAATTAACTTTTTTAATTAGAGGAGTTAGGTGGTTAAATTTAATGGGGAGAATTGAAGTCCTTCATGCAAAGAACCCATTTCAGCTTTGAGATTTCGAAAAAGCGGCATTCATTAATTATTATGGCGTAATGAATTTCAGGCAAATTCAGCGGCCAAACCGAAAACGAAACGCGGAAGAGCGCAACTGCCACATTCGTCTGAGACGTCCACAATGAGTGAACGTCATTATATCAACCATCGATTGACTTGGTGTGACTGTGTGGGCTGCGCTTGCAGTAGTAGCACGCATGACGCACATACGTTAACGAACGGGGACGCTCTGCACCTCTGTAACCGTTGTCTTGAACAGTGACGTCATTCTAGTCGTCTGCTTGTTGCGCTCATCGGTGCTTGGGTTTCGGTTTCGCCATTGAACTTGCCTGAACTTCATGACTCCAGAAAAATTAATAGAGGCCGCTTTTTCGAAATCTCAAAGCTGAAATGGGTTCTTCGCATGGAGGACTTCAATTCTCCCATTGGACTTAACCACCTAACTCCGCTAATTAAAAAGTTAATTAATTTAAATTTCCTAATTACAGTCCCAAATCATGTCTTCAACCATTTTAAGATGCCTGCCGCTACAGAAAAAGCAATTGTGAAGACAGTGAGCAAATACCTCATTTTGCTGATTTTTTTTCAAAATAGTGGACACATTTCTTGAAACACCCTGTATATAGACATATACATATAGGGAGCATGACGCCGACGGCGACGGCAAAAAGCAACCGAGAGTGTCGATATAATTGCTATCGCAATAAAATATACAAAAACTGCCTATGACAGAATGGGGATCGAACCCGGGCCCTCTGCGTGGTAGCCCAGCACTCTACCACTGAGCTACGCTGGTGCTTGAAACTGCGGTGCAAACGAACCCTACGCAGGCTTCATGTCGGGTAAGGAAACGCGTTAACGTGTGTTGTAAAGCGTTTTAGTACAGTAAAGTAACAACCACGCGTCACACAATGCGAATTGCGTAACGAGTGGGTCATTCAATGCTCCAACCCATTACAAAAGCCTCAGGCATAATTCTTCATCGTCGTCAGCCCCAGCGTCAACAAAGTGCACATAATGCGTTACAAGTGTGTAGCGGGTACCGCGCTTTTTCGAAGAATGACGAATAATAGCATAGTGAACGCTTCCCACTACACAAAAATTATGATGAATTATGGCGTAGTGGGTACCATGCAAGTGTGCTTGTAGTAGTTGCCCCAGGAGTGTTTAAAAAAGGCTCTAGAAAGGCCGCTCCTCCAGCTTTCGCTGTGACGGTGCGGCGCATTCCGCGCAGGCCTGGCGGTTTTTTTTTTTTTTTTTTTTTTTTTTTTTTTTTTTTTTTTTTTTTTTACGACAACCTGCCATCCCTCTATCTTGGTTTTTTTTTTTTTTCGTGCAAACCGTTTATAGCAACTATCGGTTATAACAATGAAATTTTCGTGGCACTAGAGTATTGTTATAAGTTGGTTCGACTGTATAACAAAATTAACAAGGAGCTTGAGGCATTTCTTTCTGGCACCTTTTTTGCCTTTGTTTTCTGTTCGGTCAATCAACGAAAAATGGTTTATGTTTAAAGAAAAGCTGTGTGCATTAATGGAAACGTACATCTCTCTCGTTAGAATGGCAGGTGATAAACAGAACCATTGGTTTACCGAGTACCTTCGAAGGCTAAGAAACAAGAAGAAGAGCTATTCTGCCACCGATGGCGACGCTGCGAACGGAGCTCCGGTGACACAAAGGCGGGGATTCGGCTTTTGTCGTCTGCTAGGTTCTGGCTAGAACAGCGGCATTTTCGTTCGCTCGCGTCGCACGGCGCTCCTCGACTACTAGGTGTATTTTCTTCGAGTGATACTTCTTTAGATGGCTGAACGCATTACAGGAGGTTGAGAAACGTTAACATTTACCTTATCATCTACATACCCCCAGCCACCGCGGTCAGGATCATGCCCCCGCGTTAGTAACGTAACTACCTGGGCTGGATGGCTTTGAAATAGCTTACTTGAAAGCGTGAACGTCCCGCCAAGCAAGTTAACGAGAGTGCACTGCTTTGGAAGCGAAGCGCAATCAATTCTACGGCTTATTCGCAAAAGTTAGCGTTGTGTAAACAGAATAGAGTTGAACGAAAATTCAAACTCCACTCCCAATGGCAGTCATGTGGACCTGTGTACACAACCCGTTACATGCAGACCTGTGAACGCAAAACGTTTGCCGACGAAATAAAATTGATAAGTTCACCGACCAGCGGGTTGTTGCGGACAACTAGCGTAGATTGGGCGAGTTGGATGCACATTAAAACTTGTTACACGTACTACCGGCTCCGAATGAAACACCACCAGTGGTGCGCGTGGTACAGTCCGCACCCTCATGATCAGAGATGGATACGCTCGTGCGGTTTGCCGCTCGTGAGCCACATTCATGCTTTCGATCGCGCAGCGCTGCCTTATGGGGCGTGCGAGCCTGTCAATGGTGATGAGGGGACGGCGCGCACTATACAGTTCCTGATACTTGGACAACGCGCTCCGCTGTTCATGTTTAATTTGACACGGATAGTATACAGCTTGGTAAACAGTAAGAAAAATCGGCGAAAGGGTCCAGAAAGAGAGCTCTTTCCCACCATTCATTTGGCCCTTTTGGCTGGTTCTTTACCGGCTATTCTTCACCGCGATGTAACAAGATCGAATGTCTTAAGGCGAAATTGCCTTAGATTCCGCATCAAACGTGAAAACTGACCGTCGGCGTCCCGCGTCGGCAGCGTCAACACGAGCGATGCAAAATCGAATCACATGATGACGTCACCCTATGACGTCATCGTGACATCACAGACCACCGAAATTTGTGACGTCATAGCGTCACGTCACACGATGACGTCATCGCATTACATCTTCGCTTTGCATTGCCTCCGTGATCGGCCAGTGCAAAAAATTGGGGGGACCCTTAAGCTTCGCCTTTAAGTGTTGAACGCGATAGCGATATCCTGTCCCTAGCGCGTACTTCAGTCACTTAGTGCATACTATATAATGGGTAGCATGCTTTAAACCACGAGCAATTATGCGCGGGAAATGCTTTCGAACTTGCTATGCACCCACTACGTGGTCTTACGAGAATGCGCGCAGTAACGTGTGTGCCTTTTGTAATGGGTGGACGGCTTTGAACCACAATGTCGTTATAATATGCACATCTTCTGACGCCCGATGGCAATGTACGCTTATACCACGCAATATTACTGCGATATTACATGTTGTATTGTGACGCCTGTATACATAATATAATAATATCTGGGGTTTTACGTCCCAAAACCACGATATGATTATGAGAGACGCCGTAGTGGAGGGCTCCGGAAATTTTGACCATCTGGTGTTCTTTAACGTGCACTGACATCGCACAGTACACGGGCCTCTACCATTTCGCCTACATCGAAATGCGACCGCCGCAGGCCGGGATCGAACCCGCGACCGGTCAGCAGCCGAGCACCGTAGCCACTGTTCCACCGAGGCGGACCGCCTGTATACAGAACGCGTGTGTTTGTAAAGCATGAAAGTTATTTTCACTGCATTTCCTAGCAGATGAAGTTATTTGCGCTGCATTTCCAAGCAGAAGCGTGGCTTTGTGGTAGAACACCTGCTTGCCACGCAAACGGCCTGAGTTCGATCCTCATTCGGACCCGGAACTTTTTATTATTTATTTTATTTGCATCTTTATCGATTTTTCGGTCACAGACAAGATGATGATTCGTCGCTCACCACCAACGACGCCGCCGCCGACACCGATGCCGACGCCGGAATTTCTGCGAAACGAGCTCTTTAACGCTATCGCGTTAAAACCAGGTGATGTGTAGAAAGCCTGCAATGCATCCGATCCTGGAGGCAGGGCAAAAGCACGTTACGTCCAGAAAGCATCGGGAGGGGGCGAGGGAGAAACATCACATCGACTGAAGAAAAAGATGGATTACGCCCTCAAGTCATCTTAGGCGTAAGGGACCCTGCGAGTCTCTTTAGTACAGTGATCGCACCACGCCCTTTCAGGAGCCGGCCGTTATTGCAAATACATATCTTATTACGACTTTCCGATGAAAAAGCTTTATCTATGTGCTATGATTACTCTATTTCTGTACAGCGTACTTTCAGACAACCGTCAACGAGTCATCAAACGCCGATTTATTAACGCAGAGATTAAAATATGTTGCAGAAAAAAAAAACTCCGCACAACCTGCCAATATTTCACATCCCCGTCGTGCAACCCATTTTTCCTCGTGTCTCAACCTTTTTATTTCTTGTTAAAATTTTAAGCACTTACGACGCGCTTACACAGCAGCTGCTGAAAATGCGGATCGCCTGTAACGTTCACTTAATTTATTGGAATGACATCACACGTCGTTTGACATGCGCTTAAAACTCGGAACAACGGAATAGAATCGAAGGAACAGGCTTAACAACCGAACACGCGCAGCCCGCGGTATATATACATTGAGCGATAACGCAGACACGGAAGCTGAAGCCTTCACGCTGAAGTCAGTGATCGAAAAACGGGCCGAAAAGTCATTTTGAGTGCGCCGCCGTCATAGAACAGACAGGAAAAGAAATCCTCGCCATACATGCAGATGTACGCACTGTTGGCTACAGACGACACCAGGAGCAATCGACTCTGAACATGCTCCTGACGGCAACTCAGCTCCATTTTGCGGGCCATCTTGCTTGAACATTTCGTACAAATTGTTTTATAAACTTGCCCACTAAAGTTTCAACAACCCGAGCAGGACAGCCGGGCTGGCAGCGTCGAGCAGCTTTCACGTAGCGAGCGCGCGCGCGAAGAGCGGCACCCGAGTCCTCCCTCTGACGTCCCACGCAAGAGGGCGCCACTCAAAGATCTCGAGGCCATAGAGTTTCCTAAAATTAACTAAAGGGGACTCTGGCGCTGCGAGTACACAAATTTGCTTAGTCTTCATGCTTGCGGCTTCGAACGCACTTGTGGCTTTGTTTATTGTTGTGTCTTGGTTTTGTTTCGGATAAAAGAATGGACCGTTGTGAACTTCGTGAGCCGATTTGGATTCGTGAGCCTAAAAAGGTCAAGGTGGTGAAGCGTAACTGCTGAACCTTTGCTGAACTTTGTATTGCGGCATAACAGATTCAGGCCACACGCAGCCAAAAGAACGAAGACTAGGCAAGACTAGGCAAATTTGTGTACTACCCATGATAGGGTGGCTAGAATGGGGAGGTGTGATGACCGGCCTCCGGAGGCTGGCCCAAAAGCGCTTTCCTGCCGCGCGGTGGCGCTGCCGGCGGGGGCGCCGTGCCTTTCTCGCGCTCAGTTTTACCGCTGTAGTGTTTTCGATGCTGATGGGCATATTTATGTAGTGTTGTAGGCGTAGAGAAACTCTATGAAATGGTTCAGCGCTTTAATTTCACGTGTAATCTACAAGCGCCGACCACGCATCCAATGCAGAGTGCGGATATTCGCGGCCATTTCTTGCGTGGTAAGCACGTTTGTCAGGCAAAAAGTAGTTTAGAGGAATCCCTCCCGCAGACCAGAACAACCTTGCGTGTGCGCTCGGAGATTAGTTGCACATTTTCTATTGTAATACAGTAAAAGCCGTGGTATCACGACTCGGTATCACGAGTCCAAAAGTGACAAACAGAGCATGCATATTCAGATTTAGGACGAACAAGTGTAATACAGTAAAAGCCCTGGTATCACGACTCGGTATCACGAGTCCAAAAGTGACAAACAGAGCATGCATATTCAGATTTAGGACGAACAAGTGTAATACAGTAAAAGCCCTGGTATCACGACTCGGTATCACGAGTCCAAAAGTGACAAACAGAGCATGCATATTCAGATTTAGGACGGACAAGTGTAATACAGTAAAAGCCTGGTATCACGACTCGGTATCACGAGTCCAAAAGTGACAACCAGAGCATGCATATTCAGATTTAGGACGGAACAAGTGTAATACAGTAAAAGCCCTGGTATCACGACTCGGTATCACGAGTCCAAAAGTGACAAACCAGAGCATGCATATTCAGATTTAGGACGAACAAGTGTAATACAGTAAAAGCCCTGGTATCACGACTCGGTATCACGAGTCCAAAAGTGACAAACAGAGCATGCATATTCAGATTTAGGACGAACAAGTGTAATACAGTAAAAGCCCTGGTATCACGACTCGGTATCACGAGTCCAAAAGTGACAAACAGAGCATGCATATTCAGATTTAGGACGAACAAGTGTAATACAGTAAAAGCCCTGGTATCACGACTCGGTATCACGAGTCCAAAAGTGACAAACAGAGCATGCATATTCAGATTTAGGACGAACAAGTGTAATACAGTAAAAGCCCTGGTATCACGACTCGGTATCACGAGTCCAAAAGTGACAAACAGAGCATGCATATTCAGATTTAGGACGAACAAGTGTAATACAGTAAAAGCCCTGGTATCACGACTCGGTATCACGAGTCCAAAAGTGACAAACAGAGCATGCATATTCAGATTTAGGACGAACAAGTGTAATACAGTAAAAGCCCTGGTATCACGACTCGGTATCACGACTCCAAAAGTGACAAACAGAGCATGCATATTCAGATTTAGGACGAACAAGTGTAATACAGTAAAAGCCCTGGTATCACGACTCGGTATCACGAGTCCAAAAGTGACAAACAGAGCATGCATATTCAGATTTAGGACGAACAAGTGTAATACAGTAAAAGCCCTGGTATCACGACTCGGTATCACGAGTCCAAAAGTGACAAACAGAGCATGCATATTCAGATTTAGGACGAACAAGTGTAATACAGTAAAAGCCCTGGTATCACGACTCGGTATCACGAGTCCAAAAGTGACAAACAGAGCATGCATATTCAGATTTAGGACGAACAATTGTAATACAGTAAAAGCCCTGGTATCACGACTCGGTATCACGAGTCCAAAAGTGACAAACAGAGCATGCATATTCACATTTAGGACGAACAAGTGTAATACAGTAAAAGCCCTGGTATCACGACTCGGTATCACGAGTCCAAAAGTGACAAACAGAGCATGCATATTCAGATTTAGGACGAACAAGTGTAATACAGTAAAAGCCCTGGTATCACGACTCGGTATCACGAGTCCAAAAGTGACAAACAGAGCATGCATATTCACATTTAGGACGAACAAGTGTAATACAGTAAAAGCCCTGGTATCACGACTCGGTATCACGAGTCCAAAAGTGACAAACAGAGCATGCATATTCAGATTTAGGACGAACAAGTGTAATACAGTAAAAGCCCTGTTATCACGACTCGGTATCACGAGTCCAAAAGTGACAAACAGAGCATGCATATTCAGATTTAGGACGAACAAGTGTAATACAGTAAAAGCCCTGGTATCACGACTCGGTATCACGAGTCCAAAAGTGACAAACAGAGCATGCATATTCAGATTTAGGACGAACAAGTGTAATACAGTAAAAGCCCTGGTATCACGACTCGGTATCACGAGTCCAAAAGTGACAAACAGAGCATGCATATTCAGATTTAGGACGAACAAGTGTAATACAGTAAAAGCCCTGGTATCACGACTCGGTATCACGAGTCCAAAAGTGACAAACAGAGCATGCATATTCAGATTTAGGACGAACAAGTGTAATACAGTAAAAGCCCTGGTATCACGACTCGGTATCACGAGTCCAAAAGTGACAAACAGAGCATGCATATTCAGATTTAGGACGAACAAGTGTAATACAGTAAAAGCCCTGGTATCACGACTCGGTATCACGAGTCCAAAAGTGACAAACAGAGCATGCATATTCAGATTTAGGACGAACAAGTGTAATACAGTAAAAGCCCTGGTATCACGACTCGGTATCACGAGTCCAAAAGTGACAAACAGAGCATGCATATTCAGATTTAGGACGAACAAGTGTAATACAGTAAAAGCCCTGGTATCACGAGTCCGAAAGTCTCACGAGTCGTGAAACTCGGTATCACGAGTCCAAAGGTAGCTTTGGACTCGTGATTACGAAATCACCTTCCACAGACACGTCTGTGGAAGGTGATTTCGTGAATTTAGTTCATGGAGCTCTGACAGCGAACAGAATTGCATGATCTGTAAGTGATACGTCAGAAACAAGCAGTGACATGCATGTGAGCAGTGAGCATTAATGTCGAAATATATGATGTTATCTACGCTCCAAAACACGTTCATTTAGCTGTGATTGACGTTGGGCCTTGGTGTTGTATAACGAAAGAAAAAACAGCGCTTAAACGACGAGAACAGAGAAGGAACGATACACAATGCGCTGACAGCGCATTGTGTTACGTTTATTTAGATGGAAGTGTTAACGCAATCAAAATTAAAAGTAAACAGCAAGTTGCATTTGCTTGCGCTTCATCTGTCGCCACTCCATGAGCATCGTTTGCAGCTTGCCCAAGAGCTCCACCGCAGCGTCCGAGTTCTTATCTGCGAAGAAATGTTGCTGATTTGTTGTTTTGCATCTCTCGTAAGTTTGGTTTGGCTTGGTTGTACAACCCATTGTCATCACTCTGGGTCGAATTGTGCGAGGAACTATGCCAGAGGGCTCCCAGTTCGAATTAACTGTTGTGGATACTGACGCGTTCGAATTATCGGGAGATTTTCCCCATAGAAATACGTAGGGCTTTGCCGGGACCAGGGTGTCAGTTAGAACCGAGGTCGAATTAACGAGCTTTTATTGTAGAACTTAAAAGAGCGGAAGTCAATGCAATGTTTCTCATATGCGGTAGAAGAACGCAATAAAGTACAAGACTGGTGGCTAGATACAAGCTTATTGGGAACAGTACATTAAAACATTACATAACACAGGGCTTCACCCGGTTTTATTCTGCGTGCCATGCTGGTTTAGCCCTTTCAACAGAAAATGGACACGCGTAGTGGTGTAGACCTGACAACCGATCTTGTTAAAGAAATTGTATGCTCCCTGCAGCCAAATTGAGGCACATTGGCGAAATGCGCCCACGTGGAGCAAGATGCCAATGTAAGTGCAAGAACAACCGATCATCTGAATTAGTCTGTCTCTTTCCGCTGCAGCTCTGCTGCTCATGGCCTGTGTGTCACACCGGGCCGTTAAACACGCCAGTGTGTTAACTTGTAGAAACCTCAACTTTTCTGTACGCTTAAACACGTACGAACTCCATTGGTACCTTGGCTCAAAATGCCTTTCGCGAGCTACAGAATTCTCTTGCAATGGCTCGTCGGCCCTTGGTATAACAAGTTCTCATTTTTCAAATTCATCCTTGCGGGCAGGTGCACGGAAGAGAGAGCTCTTTCACAGCAGGACTTGTAGCCGCCGTCGCAACCTGGCACAAAGTACCTCCTCTGCGTTTTTTTTCCCCGTCGACGGCATTCTTCAGAGCTGTTCAAAAATCGACGACATCCGCCGACACCATCTCCTTCAAGAAATCGGGAAGCCATAGAAAAACAGGCTGCACTTCATTGCCAGCGAACTTGCGCTGCACGTTACCTACGAGACACACGAGCAACCCATGCTCACAGTCGGCACATGCCAACAGCGCCCCTGACTGACACGCCAAATTTTCCCCTAGCGGCGAGAACGCGCAGTGGGGCCTCGCTAGGCAATGAGCGCGCCGCCGCGGTCGTCACACCTCCCCATTCTAGCCACCCTACCCATGATTCCCATGCTGGCTGAAGCGCCGTGTGCTTCAGCTCCCATAGACACTAGCGCCAGAGTTCCCCTCTAGTGTATTTATAGGAAACTCTATGCTCGAGGCGAATACGCAAGTCCAAAGCGTGCAAGATCATCCACAGCATGGGATAGATATGACCTATTTTTGAAAGATTACTGCTCAGCTTTAAGGGGTACTGACACAAAATTTCGCGGCCGAGACAGCCTGCGGGTTCGATTCCCGTGAACATGTGTATATCATCTGCAAAATATCAACAGCGAATATAGCTTGGAAGGTATTTAAAATTAATTTTGATGTTTGCGTGAGCGATCGACTCCCTCGCGCTACTGACACCATCAGAGGTGACCCTTGGTGACCCCCCCTACTTCCCTCACGTGACCACGCTGCAACAAGTTATGATGACATAATAGCCGCCATTTTTCTTTTGCCGCATTTGTTCCAGCAGTCTATACACTCTAAAAAATCCCACGCTTAATGTCACACTAAACTGTAATTTTAAGCGTGATGCGCATGTAAATGAGCCGTGGATAACGTTTCAAGCACCACGTGACCGAAAATAAGCGTGACGTTCCTTCAGGTCAGCGTGAGAGCAAGGGTGCGTGTCGTGGTTCAGTCATGCGCAAGCGTGAGCTAGCCGTGTACGCGTGTGGAGCGGATATCACACGCTTACAATCCCGCGGAGCGCACGGCTAAACATTTACCATCACGCAGATACAAATCCTAATAGGGGAGCCGCGATATGCCGCACCGTCTGCACGACGCGCGAGCATGCGCATGCTCAACCACGAACGTGACGTGGTGCATACGCATGCGCAATCGCCTTCTCCCCGCGCCTATTGCGAGGAATGGGAAACTTCATCTCGGAAGCCTGTCGAAGGACATGCGTTTCAAAGGCTGCTCTCAGCCATATTTGTTGCGGATTCTGCAGAGGGTTGTCACGATGTTTAATCACTGTAGCACAGATTTCTGCCGCATTCACTTCCACAGACAATCCTCGCATTGAAAGGGAGTGGTGCAAGCACACCAATTGTGATCGTGTCGTGTTTGTGAGAGAAAATCCACCGCGCTCTGACTGCTCGGCAGCAGAATTTCAAGATGGACGGTGCATATACAGCCACCGGTCAACTGCCATTCATGGACGATTGGAATATATAGGTAAGAACGTCAGTTATGTTTCGCTCGTAGTCTATGTCAGCAAACATTAATGATTTGCAACGGTTTCTTGTCTGCCTGTCACATGTGTGGTGCGAAAGGCTCCTTCCGGACCAGTGAATTCCTCAGAGATGATGTATTTCAATGTTGTGCGTTTATTCTTCTTTTTTTTCTGACAGTGTTGTGTTCCGTACTTGACACTTGTATCCTTGCTTATTTATATCTTCGCTTTCCATAAGAAGTCTCTTGAAAGGCAGTGCTTTGTCGTATATCTTTGCTGTGTAGGTTCTGCCATGTCGAGCCGTTATTAGATTCCACGATGGAATACTATGCAACAAGCCCAACGTTCTGTTCTTTTGAAGTACCATACTGTCACTATTACAACGCGAGGTTTTCTGAGAAATTTCTAAAGTCAGAACGCACCTCGCGATATATGCTGGTTCATTACGCGAATATAGCGTGCTCTGTTTCTTTCATTGATTTCACCCTTCAGATCTCCGCACTCACTGACATTTCAACAAGGGTTTGGGTGGCGAGCTCGGAGTTGCCACTGTGCATTCTTTACGGTGTTTACTCTCACGATTTATAACGCTGTTAGTGGAGTATCAATGTGGTTATAGCGTATTCATCCTAACTTAGAACACTACGATCGACGCCGTAGTACAGGTGAATTAAAGCGACCGCTCTTTTCGCGTGGTGCACGACCACGCCATCCGTGGAAGCCTTGCCGTGTTCAACTGTGACGCGGACGCTCATGAATCATAAAGCGTAGGCTTTGGCGTGTTGTTAATCCATTTTTTCTATTTTAGCGCACTTGTTAACAAAACAGAGGACTGGAAAACGACACGGACACAGCGCATGACTGGACATTGCGCTGTGTCCGTGTCGTTCTTCTGTCCTCTGTTTCGTTAACGTGTGCGCAAAAATATAATTCTGAATGATGTTTAACCAACACCGCTGGTCGGTGTCACGTGGGACGAAGCCGATCTTGCTGAGAGGGGCAGAGGCGTCAGCTTTCGGGCTACCATTTACTTTGCAACGGTTCCTCACAGTCATGGTGCTTATTCTTGTAGCTATAGCATATGTCCCTCACGCTCATAGTATGCCGTTGTAGGCGAAGGAAAGTTCATAATTTTTTGTCAGCTGTTTGCCGACTGATAGTAAACTGCGTCTCAGAAGCGATGCATGCTTTGAATGAGTATATCTATTTGTGTCCGGTTCCGATTTTTAGGTTTTGTGTTTTAAAGCGAGTAATTGCGGTGGCGTTACGGTGTTTAGTGAACATGAATATTCTATGCCCGTGCCGATGTGATTAAGCAGCCCTTCAGCATTTTTCAGTATTATTTTATCATTTACTCTGCTATTTGACACTTAATGACCTTAAATGAGCACAAGTGTGTTTTTCCTGAGGTAGCGATTTGTGCTGCGTGCACATAAGTGTGGATAGGACTGTTTTTGTTCTTGCCAGTTTTGCTGTGATGTGCCTCTTTTCTCTCTTATGAAACATGAAGCCGTAATTGTATCTCATGCATTTGTATTGAACGTCGCTGCTGCATTGTATCTAGGGACTACGGCTCAGTCAAACTGTGCATGACAGCTTTTTTAGCGGCTCCCCTGTACCTGTACTTCTTGAGGCTGGAACAATTTTTTCTTCTTCTTCTTCTTATTATTATTAATGTTGTTATTATTATTATTATTATTATTATTATTATTATTACTATTATTAATTTCTAGCAGCAAACCCAACTATATCGGTGAATTGCTGAAAAATGTCCGGACATGATGTAGGAAGTTGCAAGCTGTGCAACACGTCTACGCTTCTATGGAAGAAATAAATGGGTAAGCAATATAGCACACTAATAGAACTGCTTGTAACTTCACTTTTTTGCCTCTGTTTTGTTAGGGCATGTTTATCGCTCAGCTATCAGAGGCGAGAAGAGGAGCGGCATGCTGGAAACGACAGGCCTCGGAAAAGGAGCAGCTAAGCAGGAAAGATAGAGCACACACCTCACTTGATGAGTCTTCTCTGGAATCGGCAGTTCTCACGTTGCAGGCAAGTAAATCGTATCAACGAGGCTCGGTTACTGTAAATTATATTTGTCTGTGTCTTTCTATCTCATTCCCTCTGTGCCTGTAGACAAACCTTGACCGTAACAGCTCTGGGTAGAACGGAGATATCTATCGCATGTACCACAGAAATCGGGTGAATCCCACTACTCAGCTCACTGGCCCACTAAAACTTGACAAGGGAACGCACGGGCGGCGAAAGAGCCAACACGTTGCAGCTTCTCTTGTAAACCATCTACACTGAGCGCGTGGGCGGGGATTTAGTGCGTGCCGGTTCATGATAATGATCATTTTCTATCTACGACACACGGTGAATCTCGGCCTTAACACCTCTGCCGTAAAAGCAAGCGATCATGAATTACCTTTACAGCGTACTTGACCTGTATTCTTCGCAAGTAAAGCATTATGGTTTGGTTGATGGGATATTTCTTTTTACAGACACCCGCAAAGGACTTTATAGGACCCTGCATTGTCTGGGGGAGCTCCTCATCTGCGCCAGCGAGCTGGATATTTTTCGTATGAGTGGCGAGACAGCTCCAGAGAAGGAACTAGTGATGTGCCTATGCTTGTACTGCATGAAAGATTTGACATATCCCGCAGCATATGGCCAACTGCCTGGCTTCGTCCCGTCAGTCACAAAGCGGGGTTCAGGCAAATATGTATCATCGACACTAAGAAGTTTGTTCACAGTGTTGCTCATTTAAATAGACGGTGTATACCGAATTAAGCTTCCTCGGCATTGCGAAAATATTTCTGCTGTCAACTGTGTAACTTATGTTTTTAGCTATGGTTTCGTTGCATCGCTTTTTCTAGGTGTGTATACTACATGAATAAAAGAAAATATACGGGTCGCATATCTTCTGTTCCTTATAACCTTTGCGTTTTTTTTGGAATAAAACGCCAGAGAAATATAATTTGATAAGGTATTTTTGGCGAGCAACAGGGAAAACTGAATGCTTAATGGGAGAAATACTGTCCTATCGTCCCATACATTGTGCGCATGGTTCACTATCTTCGAACGCCCAGCGCGGCACAGCGCATTTGATATAACCTTCGCTGCTCTGTGCCAAGAAATAGGGAGAGGCCTGTTTACACTTTCAATTGTTTTACATCCTTGAAATGCACCAGCGTTTACACAACCCGCTTTTTATTGTATTAGTTTCAGCGTCAACGGCGGGAGTGTCTTCCGCAATCTCCCTGAGGAACATTCAGCAACTGCTTCGCCTGCCTGCTGCTAAGTTGGAGACGAAAGAAGAGCGGTGCGGGCAAAGCTTGAAGTTCGGAGAAGCTATCGAAGCCGACAGCGACCGGTGCTTCAAGCTGACCTGCGCCCAAGGAGAGACGGGGGAGGGAGTGGGGTCACCCCACTCCCTCCCCCCGTGTCTCCTATGGCGCAGATCCTCGGCGCCGTCTTTAAGCGTGCCTAATGGTCACGCCATAATAAGCGTGTAAAAAAACTTGAAACGCACGCTTAGGTAAGCGTGGGATTCTTCAGAGTGTAGGCGTGATCACTAAGCGTGGAGAAATATCACGCATACCTTAGGCGTGTAAAAAAACTTAAAACGCACGCTTAGGTAAGCGTGGTATTTTTTAGAGTGTACTTCTCGGCGGCTGGTCGCGAGTCCGTGGCCGCGGCGCAGGCGTTGAAAGTTTTGTGTTTGGCGACACTGCTGTCCCGTTTCCTATTCGAAAGGACTTCTTGAGGCGGACCGTGTGGAAGTGCGTCACAGTTCTGTGCGCTGACGTGAACGAGCAGCTGCGCACGCTAGGTGGTGATAGTTGCACACGGCGGCTTGTCGTTTTTCGAGCTCTCTCAAACCGAAACTGAAACTGGTCGGCAATGAGGAGCCTGTAATTAAATATCTGTCGCGCGCTGCAGCAAACGAGGTTCCGTGTTATGACTAACAGGCCCCCAGCAACACATTGCAGCAAAAAAACGCGAGGCCAATGTTTTTGTGTCAGTACCCCGTTAAGAGAAGTTAAAGAAAATTACTCCTATCATGATCTACCTTCACTACTAAAAAACAACCCAGCAATTTTGGCAGGCGATTTCACCAAATAATTGCTCGCATCACATTTGACTATGTGAAGGTAATCACGTTCCTCTTAGCGACAAGAAATATCCAGTCGCATTTAATGCATGCTTTTCATTCAGCTACAGAAGAGCGCTCAAACATGCCGCATGTCACTGACATAGATTACCAATACATGGAATCCATCGACGTAACAGAAGATGGTATAGTAGGTCTAATAAACTTAAGTTATCTATTTCTTCTGTGCCGATAACATTAACTCCAAAACTTTAAAGAATACAGTAACAGTATCTAGCGAAATTCTGTGTCACATTTCCCAACAGTCATTGTCATCAGGCCAGCTTCCCTTAGAATGGAAAACGGCAAACGTGGTACACACAGGTGGGGCTAAGAATTCCCCAGAGAACTACCGTCCCATTTCCCTGACGAGAATTTGCTGCAAAATGTTTCAACATATCATTGCTTGTCGCATATATCATCACCTAGAATCAAACATTTTTTTCTTCAATTAAGCACGGGTTCAGGAAGGGCATGTTGTGTGAGACGCATACATACATGTTAACATGGAGCGCAGCAATTTGCATTTTTCAGACAGATTGCATTTTTCGTGACTTCTTTAAGACGTTCGACCGCATAGCTGACTGCCGTTTAATTTCAAAACTATCAGTACCAAAATTAGACAGTTTAACACTCTCTTGGATCCGTCAAATGGACAGCAATTGACTGCGGTTAATAATTTTACATCATGCTTTGCAGTTGCACCGTATGGTGTGTGCCCTTCCTATTTCTTCCCTAGTAGCACCAAATGTTTACACAACGTTGGCGTAACGCTGAGAAAGTTGCTTCAACGTTGTGGCAACATTGCGTACTACGAGGGTTATTTATATTCTAGATCTGCCAAATAGCATTCCATCCTGCATGTGTCTTTTTGCTGAAGATTGTATGTTATATCGACCAATTAACAGCCTTCATGATCGCCTCATTCTTCAAGAGGACCTTCAACTCGTTTCTAATTGATGTGATGCCTGGCAATTAAATTACACTTAACTCGTCTAAATGTAAAGAAATTACATTCTGGCGTAAAACTTCAAACCATAGCTTTTCCTATTACATAAACACAAACCTAAAATATCTCAGATATCATTATATAAATACTTAGGCGTTAATCTTACACCAAGCCTTTCCTGATCCTTTCATATCAAAACCATATGCGCTAACGCTTCCAAATCTCGTGGGTACATTCGTCGCAACTTACGTAACGGCCCGTCTATCATCCATAAATTAGCACTCCGAACATTTGTAAGTCCGCAGATTGAATTCGCGACCCCTGTATGTTCTCCATATTATGATTACTTAATCAGCGGGTTAGAAGCCATCCAAGATTGAGCTAGTGCACGTGGATTCTTTTCCCGCGATTGCAATCATCAGTCACTCAATTAAAATTCGACCTTTCCCTTCAACCATTAAGCAGTCAAAGTGACATCACTCCTGTCATTGCTCCATAAGTATGTTCATCATAATAAACCATCAAACTCGCCACTCAAACGCGTGTCTTGCCCATCACGACGACTTAATAATGATTCAAGTTTCACTCTAGTCTATGGGAACACTAACGCTGTTTAACATCTCCGCTTGAATTCGTTTCCCAACACCACTGTCGCGCAAGCAGATAAAGACGAATTTAGGCAGCTTCTAATAGTGCAGTTTTCGTCATAAGAAATATGCTAATGTGTACACACGTCATGTCATATATTACGCTGTGCCATGTCATGCAAACTTTAGTATTTTTCTTCTTCGTACTAGGATATATGCGCCGTTTTGTACGCTACCACGAACTGCCGTTCTCCCTCTTTTTCTGAGCGTTTTAGTATTTGTGTCGCATTTCTCCACCCCCCCCACCCCCCTTTTTTTTAACACTGCTTCGGAAGCAGATCCCTGTAGCTTACGCATTTGTGTTTTTTGATGTACTCATTTCTTAGGCGCGAGCAATGCGCCGCTTTGTTTTTTTGTTTTTTTTTTTTTTTGCCTTTCTTTTTTTTTTTTTATTCTGTAACCACAAATTTTATTGATCGGTATTTTTTTCTAAAAAGTCTTACTTATTTATTTCCCATTCAATTTTATTTTTAACACTGTTTTACTAGTACGTTAATTTTGTAAAAATTTTGGTTTGTCGTTTTTTTTGTCATATCTTCCATGATGCACGAGCACGTCTGAGCGCCACGACTTTAGGATGCCTCTCGTCCTCTCTCTCTTTCTTTGCTCCTATCCAAGCCCATGAAATGCGACCAGATTAAAAAAAAAAAAAAACCGTCGGTGTAAGCCTCATCCCACATAAGCAGGATTTTAACCATGAACCTACCCGGGGCATGGCCAGAAGCTTTTTTAGGGGGTTCTGACATCGATTTATTTATGTTCTTGCATTTGTTTGTATGGGTACGACACAAAATGTAATAATTTCAGGGCGGCGGCGGATGAACTTCGCAAACCTTCCACTAGCTTCACCACTGAACTCATCACTTGAAATGTTCGGTTTCTTCCGGTTCAGCCCGATCTACCTTGTTTCTTCCACATCATGACCGTAGGGAAAATAGGAAAGGGAAAGCGCGGCCCACGGTCTTGTTGCTGGAGGGTTGCGATCGAGAAGCTCTTTGTCAACTCTTCAGGCATTGTCAGCCTCCAAGCGCACGGCGAGCTTTCGTGGACAGACGCCGGGATGAATTGACGATAAAAAAATATTATAGGCTTCTATGCAAGGTTTCTTTCTTCTTTTTTTTTCAAACCAGAAACTCGCTCACAGACTGCTATTTTCTATCGAAGCGCGTTCCCTCTCCTCATTTTTTTCGTGATGTATCGTTACTTCCCCCAGCGACATGTTCCCCGATCAGCGTGCTTAGCATAGGGATAACTATATGACCTTCCTGAAGTAATTTTTAAAAACACTTCGTGGTGTGGGCGTCGTCACTGGGAAGGAGAAGGTATCACATATGAACTCACTGTTGCTCACTAAATTAACATTGGCACTCCTAGTCGGCAGAGAAACTCGCCTTCTCGGAAGTGCTTGCTGCACACGGGCCCCGGACTTCGGTGTATTGCCGTTTCTAAGCATTATGAGCCGGGCACCGTGATGTTCGTTATCCTTAAGAAAACCGTCAATATGAAATTACACCCTGATGTTGTGCAGGCGTGGTGCATTAATTGTGCGCACTGCACTAGAGCACTATGCCACCGAAAACATTGGTCACGCTTTCCATGCTCTTGTTATTTCTATATGCCAGTTCAATGAATTGGTTGTGAAACTACTCTGATTGAAGTGGGAAACTCGAAGAAAAAAAAAACACGCTTGGGCCGCCGGCTTCCCTTCGTCAGAGCACGGTTTCGTGAACCACTTAAGGTGACAAAGCACGTGATCCAACTTAGCACGTCACAACCATGCATTGCAGCGACCATGCCTCCAGCGGTGGGCCTCGTGCACAATAGCACAAAAAGATACAGAAAGTGAAAATGTAGTGGCAAATGATTGTATTGCGATCACATTCATGCCATTCTTACTGTGAACTCAGCTTTAGCAAGCGAGAAAATATATAGCGACATAAAACTGAAGCATATATGTACTAACGCCCCATCAACTTTCTCGTAGTGGTCACAAACGCAGTCCGGCCGCGATTCATCAAAAGCTGTTCATCGTGGTATCCTCCTCACTCGTTTTTATTATTTTGCTCCTGCCGGTGAGCGCGGTGGTAATGGCAGCAGCCAGGTGCAGTCTAAACGCGGCGTGAAATCCAGGCGCCG
>JALIZH010019869.1:0-20588 GCA_030522465.1 Rhipicephalus appendiculatus
TCACGAATGAAATAAAGCACCACGGTGTTGTAGCTTGGGAACAAGAAGGCAGCTGTGACACGTTTCGTGGCGAACAGTTTAATCAGATAACCCAGCATCTTGCTTGGCCATATATACACATGAGTTGCGGTGCGTCAGTAGTGACGTCACCGCGCTTTGTCCTTTTATTAGATACAACATTCCTTCTCCCTTATTTTCTTTAATATCCATATCTTTCAGGCTGTCGCCGAACCCTTGTGCTTCGGCGTGGCAGAGGTTCAGGAGGTTGTTCTTCAGCGGTGGTAGAATCTGTAGTTTCCGACGTTGGTTCCTGGACCTCGGTAGGAGTTTCCTCTGTTTCTTCAGGGGTCGCCGGACCAGGTTGCGCGAGAGGTGTGCCGGTGATGCGCACTGTTCTGGGTAGAGTAAGAGGAGCACTTGTATTAACAATGTCATCGGCATGCATGAATCGCTCCTGGCCTTCCACTTTGACTATGTAAGCTGCCACGCTGACACGGCGAACAATCGTTCCTGTTAACCAGTGCGGGTCGCCTGGTCGGATACCTCTCACCCGGACCCGTTCTCCTGCATCAAATTCCCTCCAATTCTTTTTCTGTCCCTGGTCTTGCTCTCTAGATGAAGTAGGCTCTGACCGCTTGGCTAATTCAGGGTGCAAAATGCTGAGACGCGTGCGCGGTGCCCAAGACAGGAAACTCTGTGCAGGAGTCTTACCAGTCGTGGAGCAGGGCGTGTTGCGGTATGTGAAAAGGAACTGGTCCAGCCGGTGTTGAATGGTCCGGGCTTGCCCCGAGCGCCTCTCGTCTCGCAGTTGGCGTACAAGGTTCTTCTTTACCGTCTGGACGAGCCTCTCTGCTGCCCCGTTCGAAGCCGGATGGTACGGAGGTGTCTTGACGTGTTGCACAGCATTGGATCTGAGGAAAACTGCAAATTCGTCAGACACAAATTGGGGACCATTATCTGTCACAATCTGTTCGGGAAGCCCAAACGCTGCAAAAATGGTGCGAAGCTTTTCTACAGTCTTCGACGCCGTGGTCGATTTCATGTGTATAACGTCCACCCAATTAGAATGGGCATCGACAAGCACCAAAAACCAGTCTTGTTTGTAGTATGCAAAATCTAGGTGCACTCGTTGCCACCGTCTGGCGGGCCGTCCCCATGACATAAGTGGTATGGCGGGTGCAGCGTTTTGGCTGAGCTGGCAAGTTGAACAGCGTCGAACTGTTTCTTCGATCAGCTCATTTAACTTCGGCCACCACACGTGACTTCTTGATAGCATTTTCATGCGAGTGGTACCAGGGTGCCCCTCGTGCAAAAGCTGTAGCACTTCTGGCTGCAAAGATTCGGGAATAACTACTCTAGTGCCCCAGGTTATGCACCCAGAGTCAAGAGACAGCTCGTTTCGCCGGACAAAATAGGGTGCAATGTCAACATCTGATAGTCTTTCAGGCCAGCCATTCAAAACGAAAAGTTTCACTTTAGACAACGTGCGGTCTTTCTCAGTTTCCGCTTGAATCTCGCTCGCTGAAAGCGGTACTGCTTCAACAGCGGAGAAAAACAGAACGTAGTCGCTCTTGTCTGCTTCGTTCGGAAGCGGCAATCGTGATAACGCGTCAGCGTTAGCAACTTGCGCACCCTTTCTATAAGTCCACTTGTACTGATAAGCTGCCAGTAACAGCATCCAACGTCGCATGCGCGCGGCAGCCATCTGTGGAATTGGCTTTGTCTGGCCAAACAGACTAGCTAGTGGAAGGTGATCGGAATAAATCGTGAACTCACGTCCATAAATGTATTTATGAAAGCGCTTTACCCCAAACACCACGGCCAACGCCTCCTTCTCGATATGCGCGTAGCCTTTCTCGGCGCTGCTTAGCGTACGCGACGCGTATGCTATCGGCTTCTCTTGGCCGCAAACAACATGAAATAAAACTGCTCCAACCCCGTAAGGGGATGCGTCGCAAACCAGACCTAGTGGTTTTTTAGGGTCGTAGAAGGTTAGTACTGAGTCCTGAGTGAGCATTTTCTTGCTTTTCTGAAATGCCTTTTCAGTCTCTTCCGACCATGCCCAAGGTTCATCTTTTTGAAGAAGTTGGTATAGCGGCCTTAGTTCCGATGACATGTTCGGCATGAACCGGGAATAAAATGTCAACATGCCAAGATAGGCCTTTAGCTCCGTGCAATTTTTTGGCGCTGGAGCCTTTCTAATTGCTTCCACCTTTTCATGGCAAGGGTGCACGCCTGTCTCATCAATGATATGGCCCAGATATCTTACGGACTTCACAAAAAATTTGCACTTTTCGTGCCTTACTTTGACGCCGTGCTTCTCGAAGCGCTGCAGGACTGCTTCTACACGTGCCAGGCATTCGTTGTAGTCGGCACCTGTGATAAGCACATCGTCAAGGTAACAAACAACTCCACTTAGTCCCTTCAGCAACTCGTCCATGATTGCTTGGAATACTGCTGGTGCACTGGAAATGCCGTAGGGCATTCGAACATATTGAAATAAGCCCATGTGTGTATTTATAGTCAATAAGGGCCGCGAGTCAGGGTGCAGCTCAATTTGCTGGTACGCTGACGACAAGTCCAAAACGGTAAACACTTTGCCTCCTGCTAGGACCGCGAACATGTCTTCAACCGTTGGCAGCGGGTAGTGATCAGTTTTAACGCAGGGATTTACTGTCACTTTATAGTCTCCACAAAGACGCACTTTGTTCCCTGGTTTTTCGACTACCACCAACGGCGTGGCCCAGTCACTTTGCGTTACACCCACCAGTACCCCATCAGCTTGTAGGCTATCTAGCTCTTCTTTAACTCGCTCCCTTACGGCATATGGTACTGGACGTGCCTTGCAGAACACTGGCAAGCTACCTTCTTTTAAAGAAAGTTTCGCTTGAAAGCCCTTTATCAGTCCTAACCCAGGAGTGAAAACACTGGCATACCTTTTCACAAGGTTGTCCGCCGTGAGCTCCGCTTGCACCGTGTGAATGCCATTCAAGTCGACGTCTAGGTCCTGAATCCAATCGCGTCCAAGTAGCGCTGGCTTATTTCCTGGCACCACAACTACTGGTAGAATCTTGCGCCGTCCGTTGTACTCGACCGGAACCTCGGCTTGCCCCTTCACTTCCAGCGGTGCTCCTCCGTAAGTCTTCAGCTTAACCGTAGACGGTGTGAGCGGCGGAGGATTCACTAGCTGCTTCCATAGGTCTTCCGATATCAGAGAAACCGCGGCTCCTGTGTCTACTTGCATCTGCACGCGCTTCCTTCCGAGCATAAGTTCTACCTGATACGGCTGCTTCGTAAGGCCGGCGTGATGTACGGCGTAGAGCATCATCTCATTATCTTCTTGCTGGTCGGCAACGGCGTGGATTTTTCCCGCACCCGGTGGGCGTTGTCCGCATACTCGAGCCAAGTGACCCGTGCGTTTGCAGCTGTAGCACCTTGCTTTCCGATAACGACAAGAATTGGCGTCGTGCTCTTGCCCGCAACGGTGACACTTTGTCTTGGTTGCCTCGTATTGCTTGCCTGGCTTGACCGCAAATGCCGCTTTCCTGCCCGTCTTCCTTATCGCCTGGACGTCGGCTTCCGTTCCACTGCCTGGTCGAAACCCCCTCGACTCCTGTTCCGCCATTTCAACGCTTTTGGCAAAGTCGCAAGCAGATTCAAACGACAGCTCCTTCTTTTTTAGTAGGCCCGTCTGAATGGCAGGGTTTCGCAGTCCAGCGACGAACCGGTCGCGTAGTGCGTCGTCAAGGAATGTGCCATACTTGCATTTAGCGGCCATGTGCTTCAGTGCCACTGCAAACGTCGCTACTGTCTCACCTTCCGCTTGGTACCGCCTGTTGAATCTGAATCGCTCTGCGATTATTCGGCTTGCAGGCTCGTAATGGTCACTCAGTACCTTGACCAGGTCTGCGAGACTCTTCTCCGCAGGGGTCGCCGGTAGAAGCAAATCCTTGAGCGTCTTGTACGCATTCTTGCCAATGGCCGTTATTAAGGCCGACTTCTTAAGCTTCTCCTCTTGTACGTTGGCTACTTCGCAGTAGTGCTCGAATCTTTCCACGTACGAAGCAAAGTCTTCATCGCCGTCCTCCAGGAATGCGTCGAATTCCCACATCTTGGCCATGCTGTGCTCTGCCCTGCCTCAGTCCTTCACGGGATCCGCCCCTTCCGATCGTAGATTCATTCCAGCATCTTCGTCGCCAGTTGTTGTAGCTTGGGAACAAGAAGGCAGCTGTGACACGTTTCGTGGCGAACAGTTTAATCAGATAACCCAGCATCTTGCTTGGCCATATATACACATGAGTTGCGGTGCGTCAGTAGTGACGTCACCGCGCTTTGTCCTTTTATTAGATACAACACACGGGAGGTCTAGAAGTGGCACGCCTAATGGCGAGAGCTTCCAGCAAATCAAACGACGACGAAAAGAAAGCAGAACGGGTTGCAAGCAATGAGCAAAAGCAGATGAAACATCTACAAAGACGACAAGAGAGAGAGTGTGATTCGAGAAAGAAGAAGAAAATAAAGGGGCGCTATTTTCTGCCTCCCGTCGGGGGGGGGCACCTCTTCTCGAACACCCTTCTTGCAAGCGAAAAGAGGAAGTAAGAAGGGTGTTCGAGAAGAGGTGTAGAGGAAAGTGCGTAGAGGACGGGACAGTGGCAGCTGCTTGCCCTCTCATAACTTCATGCTAGGCTGTGGTCAAGGAGCTCGAGGCATGAAGTTTTCCGGGGCACGCCTAAGCAGTGAGCCAAGAGAGAAAATCGGAAGTCGAACAACGAAAGGCTGACCACTTGATAAAGGAGCCAGTGAAGAAAGAAACAGAAACGTTCTTTCAGTTGCTTACAAACGAAGAGAAAATGGGAATGTGACGGTGGGAACACCGAGGGGAAAACCTGGAGGCGATATTGACGGGAACCGATTGAGCACACGGACAGCAAAATGAATCGAGGACAACGATGTATGACCTTCAAAGAAAAAGATAAAAAAATTGTCCACGCCGGAGAACCACTATGAGCAAGACGTAAGGGAGAAAATTGAAAATGGAAGGGAATTGGCCAGTAGCCAAAATAAATACAGGATCATCGATTCTACCTCTTTCGAGGCGTTGCTGTGAAAGGAGCTGACCGGCTGAATGAATGCAAGAAAAAAGTAAGCAATAGAGTGGTTTTAAAGTGAAGATTAAACAAAATCATAAGCCTGAGCCAGTAAAGGCTCCAGTGTGCTTAAACTACCGCTGCTTCCATGAAAAAGTCTTCAGAATATCGCCTCCTCTTTTTTTTATTTAAGAACATCCGAGATTGAAGATGGAAGACCGAGACAAGCGCAGGAACGTGGTGCAAAATGGAACGAGATGGTTCAGGTACAAGTGCGCAAGCGCCTTTGTGTTTCTGTCTTGCGGTTCAAGTGTATGTCTTTTCATCGTGTTTATTTTTTTTATTTCGATAATAAAGAAGGCGCCCGAAACGGATCAACTGTTGTTGTTGTAAAATGTTTAATCTCAGCATTCGTTCTTCACCTTCTCTTCTCGCTACGGTTCCTCTTGGCCATCTGTTCGGGACACTAGATGGTCCGCGTCTCTTATCGCCATCCTTCCGTGAATGGTATGACACAAGGCTACTCCCCATTGTCACTTCTGTCTTGCCGGCTGGCCATTTGAAGTGCACCGATTTCAGTATACCTTGTTGTTTCACCGCTTTGAAGACACTTAAGGATATGTAAAAGCACTCTTGGAAAGATCAAGGCCTCTTGACACTAGTACCATGGGTCCGGTTTGTATATTGGGCATGCGGCTTGCGTGACGCAAGTCGTAGTACTTCATTGAACTTTTACACCTGCTGGCTTCCTCTATCGTCTCCTTGCATTCTGGAATATGAATCTTCCCTACTATCCCAAGATCGTAATCTGCTGGTATTCACGTCTCCTTCTGAAAGGCAGCAAAGTGAGGGCTGCAGGCAAGTCCAGCTGTGTGAGATTGATTGCGATGCCTCACCGCTGCCACGTGGGCTCACTTCCATCCTCCACAGAAGTCACCGTATATGAAAATGAAAGTCTTCATGTCATAGATAAGGCGTTTCCCGAGAACGTTTCCTTCGGGGGTGGTATGGTGTTGCGAATCTTAAAGTGGTACTTTTTTATTCTACCTACCGTCGGAGCCTCTCACAGCAAAATGTAGCTCTATTATCCGAGACCATCACGTTGGTGTGCCTAAATGCCTGACTTTACATTAACAAAATGATACTGTACGCGTCTTTGGAATTTTTTCGGCCGCCATACTCGTGCACGGGTCGACAGCCACTAGAAAGTACTGAGATTGGTGTACACCCTCCCGGTCTATATGAGTTGAGGAAAATCGTGGTGCACAAATTCGAATGGGACATCTGAATATGAAGGTATCGCCGTGTGGTTTTCTTTTGGGCGGAACTTTGCTTTTGCCGTGTAGCGGCTGATGACAGCGTCTGCATTCATGTTCTTCTATGTATAGCGTTTCTGATTTTCCAGTAAGTCCACCAAAAGCCGTCATGTCCACCAAACGTCTAGGAATAATCACCAATTACGTTCAACTGGTGTCTATTTTCTTGTCTAAATCTCTTTCACATAACACCAGGCAGGCAGGCAGGCAAAGAACTTTATTAGTATCCGGAGGCGGCGCTCAACCCCCCTTAGGGGGCGACACCGGTGGGCCACTCCCACGACGGGACGGGGAGGTTAAACTCCACGGCCATGTCGCGGGCCCTCTGGATGGCCCTAAGCTGGTCTCCTTTGTCGTGGCTTGTGAGGAGACAGTTCCAGTCCGCCTCCGTGAGGGAGACTCGCTGCTCTCGCAGCGAGTCTCCCTCTACGGAGGCGGAGGCGGGATTGCCACAGCATGTGCTGTAGAGTACATTTGGGGTGACCACAGCGCGGGCACCCCGGATCTATGCCATCCATGTATTTAGAGCAATTTAGAGGCGATGCATACGCCTCCGTCTGTAAGAGTCGTAGAGTGATGGACTGAGGTCTTGTTAAGTGTGGGTGCGGGAGTGGGTACTTTCGCCGCTCCAACTGGTAGTGTTTGCAAATTTCATTAAAAGTTAGCAACGGGTCTTTGAAGTACCAAGTAACGTCCTCAGCCTTCGAGTGGTTCTCCCCGGCGTGGAATGTGAGACCTCGCGCCCGGGAGTGAGCCAACTCGTTGGCATTAAGGATGGTTCCGTGTACGTGTCGGCCAACGTGCGCCGGGAACCAGATTATGTGCTTTTTGTCTGACCAATTGGCAGCAGAGAGAACGCGCGCGGCTTCCCGACAAACTGAGCCCGTCATGAAGGCCCGTGCGGCTGCGCGTGAATCTGTGTAAACGGCGGTGCGATCGGTGGCACCGAGAGCTAGTGCCACAGCGACCTGCTCGGCGCGATCAGCGTTTGAATTTAATAAAGTCATAGACGACAAGTGTTCACCTTTGAGTGTTGTAACTACCGAGACAAAGTGGTCCGTATAGCCGTACTGCGCTGCGTCTACGAAGGCCACGTTATCCTCCATAGCGGCTGCGGTACTGAGTAGGGCTCGCGCCCGTGCCTGACGTCTCCCCACGTTATGTGTGGGATGCATGTTACGGGGTATCGGGGATACTGTAAATTTTGCGCGCAGGTCTTCGGAGAGCTGCCGCGGACATTCTTGGGTTACGGGAGATTTGAGCCCGAGGTGTGCTAGTAACCGTCGCCCAGCTGCAGTGGAAGACAGCCTTACAATTTGAGATACTTTTTGAGCTTCTACAATTTCGTTGAATGTGTTATGAATGCCTAGCTCGTTGAGCTTGGCCGTGCGGGTGCTGCCCGGTAACCCGAGCACCTGTTTAACGGACCGGCGGATGATCACGTCGAGACGGCGTATGTCTCCTTTTTGCCACAGGTAGGCGGGAGCCACATAGTTGATGTGGCTCATGAGGAACGCGTGGAACAGTCTGCGGAGATTCTCCTCAGATAGTCCCCCGCGCCTGTTAGCTACTCTGTTAATTAATTTAGCCATTGCTTCGGCCTTCTTGGAAATATGAGTAATACTGACGTCATTATGGCCGTTGCCCTGAATGACCATGCCTAGAATGCGAACTTGGTCCACCGTGGGGATGGGTGTACCGTCCGCCGTGAGGACGTTGATCCCCGCGTATGCGTCTCTGCGCGCCTTGTATTTTGGGCGGTATAGGAGTAATTCTGATTTCTCTGCCGATAGCGAAAGACCGGCCTGCCGTAAGAACGTTTGTACCATGTTTACCACGTCTTGGAGTCGCTCCTCGATATGGCCGTCACTGCCGCTCGTACACCAGACGGTGATGTCGTCTGCGTAGAAGGCGTGACTGATGCCGTCGATCAGTGAGAGTTGTTGCGACAGAGCGCGCATGGAGAGGTTGAACAGGAACGGAGAGATCACGGCCCCTTGGGGTGTGCCCCTCGGTCCCAGGTTGAACTGCTTCGAGCCCATCGAGCCGAGTTGGATTGTAGCCGTCCTGTCGCGCAGGAACGAGCTAACATAGTTGTAGAAACGCGTACCTAATCCTGCTTCGCGAATCGAGTCGAGGATGTGAGAGTGCTTTACGCGGTCGAATGCCTTCTCGAGGTCGAGCGCTAGGATGGCTCTAGTGTCTCTGGTGATCTTATCCATGAGCTCGTAGTTGAGCATCAGCATTACATCCTGCGTGGACAGGGACGGGCGAAAGCCAATTTGGTTGATCGGTAGAATCTGACGCTCCTCTACGAATTTTGTGACTCGCTTGAGTATTACGTGTTCGGCCACCTTACCCACGCAGGACGTAAGCGAGATGGGACGAAGTGAGCCTAGCGCTAAGGGTTTACCCGTCTTAGGAATAAGTATGACGGTTGCCTCGCGCCATTCAGGCGGGACGTTACCTGTCTCCCACATTTTGTTAATGTGCTCGGTGAGAAGTTCTATGTCCTCCTCGGCGAAATTTTTAAGAAGCTTATTCTTTATGCCGTCGGGGCCCGGGGCCGAGCGGCAGTTGAGTTCGGAGATGACCGCCCGAACCTCGGCGCAAGTGAAGGGGGATTCGAACGGATCCTCCTCCGTAGCGTCCGGGGCAGGCGGGTAATCGGATGGGGAGCTGGGTTCGGTACATAGGTAACGCGTAGCTAGCTCGTCGGTGATTTGAGTGTCGGTCTTACCCGAGATTTTGAGTTTGTGTATTAGTCTGTCTATCGTGAATTGTTGAGACGCTTTCGACGGTTTGTCACCTAGTAAGTGTTTCAACAGGTTCCATTTGGCCCCGTTTCGCATTTGACCATCAACCGAGTTACACACTTCGTCCCATTGCTGACGCTCTAGGTTACGGCAATGTTCCTCGATTTGACGATTAAGGTCAGCTATCTTTTTACGAAGGTTACGATTGAGCTTTTGCGTGCGCCATTTCGCGTGCAGTGATTTCTTAGCTTCGAGTAGGTGAGCTAGCCGGCTATCCATGCGCTCGACCTCCAGTTCGGTTTCCACGTCCTTAGTCGAATTTGCAACGTCCTCTTTTAGTCGTGCAAGGAGTTCTGGTAGGGTTTCGTAGTGAGTGTCGTCGCGTTTCCTGAGCTCTCGAAAGCGATCCCAGTCCGTTATGCGAAACTGTCGGATTTTGTTTGTAGATACGTTTACGATCGTCTGTATAATATAATGATCACTCCCCAGATTCTCACCCAGGTTAGTCCACGTGGGTTGTCCCGCGTGCCTAACCATAGTGAGGTCCGGGGTGCTATCACGCGTAACCGAGTTACCTACCCGTGTAGCGGAAGTGGGATCGGTTAAGAGCGTGAGTCTATGTGTGTGCATTTGCGATACCAGGGCAGTGCCCTTACGGGAAGAGCCGGGGTACCCAAAGTCGGGATGCGTGGCATTAAAGTCTCCCGCGATTATGAGCATGTGGTCCCCTGCAATTTTGCTCGCTCGCTGAAAGAGGACCTGGAATGTAGTTTGCTTGTTTTTGGGTGTACTATATACGTTGAGAATAAAGACTGACTGTTTAAGCGTTGAGTTTGGGATTAACTCTATCATAATGTGTTCGTCTTTGAGATCGGGGCGGACCTCATGGCGAACATATGCGTACTTTTTGGAGATGAGCATCGCTATCCCTCGCGTTCCCGCTCGATGGTCCGCTTCGGTGCGATAGGTACGCCAAACGGGCTCGGCGGTTAGCGTCTCTTGTAAGAGAATTACGGCAGGCCGATTGGCACTAGATTGAATGAATTGTTGCAAAGCTGCCTTCCGCTTGGGAAAGCTAAAGCAATTCCACTGCCAAATTACAAGATTGCTTGTGTTAGCCATGATTACTGCATAGGGGTTGTCGCACGAACCGCCGCGTGCTGTCCTTCTAATATTTGTAACCGCGCATGGAGTTCGGTGAGCTGGAGGGTGTGTGGGGTCATATCGGCAGCGCGGTCTGCCGAAATGTCTGCGCGGAGGCGGGCAAGTGCCTCCATGAAATTAGACATAGTAACGGGCTCGTCCGGCGGGTCCTCGGCCGCGCGACGCTTCGCAGCGCGATTAGCGTTCGACGAGGTAGTGGGAGCGGGTTCAACGGCCGGAGCGGCGGGCGTCGGCGTCTCGACAGCGCGTTCACTCGGCTGCTGCATGTTTCTAATGAGTGCTTTGAATTCTGCGTTTTCTTTGCGCAGCAACGCTAGCTCGCGTTTGAGCTCATGAATCTCATCGTTTTCATGCTGTGGCAAGTTACCCGACCGCGCGTAACCGCGAGTCTCACCTTTACCGGCGACTCGGTCGGCCCAAGTAGGTGTTGCAGTCGGGCTCTTGGTGGTAGTAGGCAGGTGCTTCGTCGGTGGAGTCGGGGCTGGTTGCTTGGGCGTTGGCTGTTGCTTGGCCGAGCTTCCTTGGGTCTGTTGGTTGTTGTTACGCCGGCGTCTGCGGCGGCGTCGACGTCGAACGACGTAAGGGACTTGATAGCGATTTGGGCATGTGCGGTCGCCCGTAATGTGCGGTCGCCCGTAATTAGTCTCGTAAGGCACCTAAATAACGCTACAAAACATTTGGTGAATGCCCGAAAATCTCCTGTCGTCTAAGGGACAAGCGAAATGAGTGGACATGGTAGGGATCACACATTCCCTTGATTTGTTGGATGGACTGTTCCTTTATGGTCATTGTGAAGCCGCTGAGGAATTTGCCAAAAAAAATATGACTTTTCTCCGCAGTAATTCTTTTTCGGTCTTTACTTTCAGGCGTGAGTTGCTGAGTGCCTCTAGTATCTGAGAAAAGGGGAAATAGTGTTTTTTTTTTTCATACGCGGGTCGGACAAAGCCCCGAGCATAAGATGCTTCGCATCTAAAAATCAAAGAGCGTGAGGACAACGTTTCTTTTTTAATGCGAAACATCTTATGGCGGAGTTCAATCCGGTGGTGGTGTGCGGCCTGACTACTCTTACTGCGCATGCGCAAGCCCTCTCCACACACCTCCACTCCTACGCTCCCCCCAAAGTCTCCTCTAGGCATCCCTCCACGCGGCGTCCGCACCCCCACTGCGCATGCGCGTCTCCTCCCCCTCTCTCCTCTAGGCATCCCTCCCGCGGCGATTTCACCCCCATTGCGCATGCGCGTCCCCTTCCCAGCTCTCTCCTCTCCTACGCTCCCCCCTTCTCTCGCCTCGCAACGCCGACGTAGGCAGCGTCTGCTAGCGAGTTTCTTGATTGAAAAAACCGACTGCTCGCGCTGCACAACCGTTCACTGGCCACCCCGTATATATAGTGCCTGGATCTTGACCTGCAAAGTAGTGCCAGTGGGAGATGTCTCCTGTGCGTTGTTGAACAATAAAAATTCGCAGCGTGCGCGTTCACTAAAAGCGGACTGCGGGTCTCTGTGTCCAATCGTAGTATCCTGTCTCTCATTGCCCATTAGCAGCGATTGGCAAGTTCCAGTAGGAAACAGAGGTCCATCACTGCGTGCTTTGCGCCTCCCCAGGTTTCTCTCCTGCGCAACGTCGCGATGAGCGCCACCGTCCACGCGTGGCGATTTTTCGCGTCTTGTTTTTTCTCTTTCGTTGCCGTTGCGCTGTTAACACTCGAATATTGTCGTTTGGGGTACAGTTATTTTTGCAACAGGAGAGTCGTTCACTGACAAGAGCGGTTGTATTTCCTAAATGAGTGTCTTTCGCACACCCTGGAAAAAAAAAAGCACCGGGAGCATCAGGGGAGTCAATTGCTTTATTACACGTGTACTTTAGTCATTTCACGCAGTTTAACAACGTCTAACTGCAGTGAACTAACTAGCCCGCCATAACGTTTTATAGGGAAAAAAGGAATGCCATGTTCTTGGAATTGCAGGCACAGCACATTCCTAGCCAGAGGCTTTCACGCCGGGCGAACGAGATGCTCATCTGTCATGTTAACAGTTCCTGCCCAGTTGTCATAGGCCCCTTTGACGTCCAGGAACAAAGAGGCGCAAAGACGCTTACGGCCTTTCTCGTGCTCCACGTAGGTGATTAGGTCGATGGCGCTATCAGCTGATGATCGACCACGTCTAAAGCCTGCCATTGCATCCGTGTAAATGTCGTTGTACTTGATGTACCACTCTAGGCGTCCGAGGATCATCCTCTCCATCACTTTCCCACGCAACTAGCCAATCAAGGTTTGGAAATTTCTACTGGAAAGTGCGCTCTTCTGGCATTTACGCGCAAGCCCATGAAAAACTACAGTGTATCAATCAATGGTCAAAACATACCGTATTGTCGATCACACAGGTTTCGCGGTGTCATAATAGACAGATACGTATCTCGGAGTCCTCACGTCTCGTACCTGAAAAAACGATTGACAGGCATTTGTCACCCCTTCAAGTTTTTAGCTGGAAGGACTTGCGGGATGTCGCCCGGTGCCAGGTTACAACTGTTCAGGGTGATTTTTCTTGGTTTTCTGTGCTACAGTTTGCCTGCATTAACTAACGTAAACAAGAGAAGTCGACGAATGCTACAAAATGTTTAAGCCCAGACCCTCCAAATTTGTTTAGGCCTGTCTCAGAGTGGCCCAACAGTGCCGACTATAGACACCTCGTAAGGACTCATATTGAGGTTGAAGCGCTGAGGACGCACATAAGGCATCTTGCCCGGACTCCGCACCACCGCCTAGCCTCTCTACCAGCGGAGTGACCACACACCTCATTTTGCCGAACAGTAGCCGCACATGGCGAGGCCCTACCAACTGGCTTCACGCCTGCAGCGAGATTCTCGGTTACTCCATGGTGCCTCAAACAGCCAATCATCAACCTGACAATACCAGGTGACCAGAAAAAACAGGATCTGTCAGCACTAGCTCTTAAACTGCTCGCGTTACTTCTGTTGCACGAGAAATATCAAGACTCCACTCACGTCTACACCGACGGCTTCGTGCTACCGAGCAGCTGAACAGCGGCGGTCGTGGTTCAAATGATCGCCGCAACTATCAAGTTCAGCTTCGACGGCAGCAGATCTCTGAGCACTTCGGGCTGCGCTGCTTTTCATTAATAATCAAATAAGAAAAAAGTGGGCAATTTTCTGCGACTCAAAGGCGGCACTGCAGTCTCTACTGTCGCCTTTGCGCCGTGGTCCACACGAACAGTTGGTATTTGAGACTGCAGAGATGTTACACCATCTAACCGAGAAAGGACACCATATTACATTTCAGTGGCTACCTAGTCACTGTGGCATCATCGGTAATGAAGTGGCCGATCAAGCTCCCCCGTTCAACCCATACAGAAGAGCACGACCTGTCGATACCTCTTTCTAGGACAGACGCTGCTCAGAAGCTCCGCATGCTCGTTCGCTATTGCACATCAAATTGGAATGAGCCACATTTCATGCATGCACTCCCTCGATCCTACGTTAAGCCTTAGAATTCCATCAAAGCTTCGCCGAGGTGACGCGACCGTTCTGCGTAGATTATGGCTGGGCGTCGCCCAATTCCTTTTGGCAACCTCCCCGTCTTGAAAGCATATGCCGAGGACTTTTACGGCATCCACGTATTGAATGCCACCCGGCAAAGAGCCGCAAAAGCCACCGAAAGAAAGGGCTTTCCTTTTCTCCGCGTTCAAGCAAACACCCGATAAACTGGCATTTTCTTCGAAGAGCTCCAAGAACATGCGGAAACTGGTTTGGTTTCGCACGAATACCGAGATGTCATCCGCATAAGCGGTGATGCTAACTGTCCCTAGACTTGTCATCTGAAAGCCCTGGATATTATGGCACTTTGCCACTTTCCTAATTAGGGGGGTCCCGAGAAAGAATGAATAGCACCGGTCCTATTGGACATCCCTGGCAAACACCTATTTCTACTCTAAAGCTTATTGTTTCCATACCATTGATGAGGAGCCGGCTGCTCATGTTGCTGTATAGTAGCTCTATGCAGCGGATGTACGGCTCTGGCAAACCGAACATTCTCAGAACACAGTATAGATAGTCATGTTCTAGCCTTTGCTTGATCCAATGACACGAAGGCACCGGTTACTTTTTTTTGTCTTTGGCCTAGAAGAACAAATCTCTGATCAGAGTAAGTGTTTGAAAAACCGACCTACCCGGCACTGCGCACGTTTGCATGGACGAAAAAATATCGGGCAAGAAAGGTTTTAGCCTCAAACCAAGGATCGTAGCCACGAGTTTGTAGTCCGTGTTTAGGAGGGTAATCGGTCTCCACGACCGTGGATCGTCAGAATCCATGCCCTCCTTTGACAGCAAGACTACACGTCCCTCACTGAAGGAGCTTGGCTTTTTGCCCGTCAACAATGAATCCGTTCACCATGTCAGTAAGTGCGTCGTCTAGAACTTCGAAGAAAGATATATAAAACCCTGTCAGTATTCCATCTGGACCTGGCGCCGTGGTAGTGTTCATTTTCCTCAGAGCCTGCCAAACTTTATCTTTTGTCGCCTCAGCGCAGCGCATGTTGGACGCCTCGGGACAAAGCGTGGGAAAGCCTTCACAAAAGGCTGCATTTCTTTGAGGCTGTTTACCGTCTTTGGGGTGATGCTCTGCCGTGTAGAGCCCTTCAAAATGCGCTCTAAAGACCTCTTCACTTGACTGGACATCTGTGACGATGCTTCCGCTCTCCGTCCGCGCTGCGCTGATTCTGCAGGACTGGAGTTTCCTTACTCCTACTCGCTGCGGGCATGCCAAGTTTCCTAGTTCGTCCGTGGGCAGGTGGAGTTCCTCTGCGCGCTCGAAAGCTCCGGACTTTGCCCTCAACAAATGCTCATATTTAGCTCTTTTTGCCCCGATGTACTCTCGCATTGCGCAGGTTAGAGCGCCTGCGCTTTCAGCGATTTTAATCCGCCTCAAAGTTTCATCCAGTTGTGATGTTAGACGTGCGTGCAGCGCTTTCCCTGCCTCCTGCGCAACCACACGCCATCTGGCCTTCAAGCGGTCCCAGGTTGTCGGCGTAATTTGGTGCGCATCCTCTAAAGACGCATAGATTTCCATGCGTATTTCAGATACCCAAACTTCATCATTTAAAATTGATGGATCCATTCGCCACAACTTGGACCCTTCCCAACCAAGCTTGGCCTTCAGGATGAACAACACCGGCATGTGGTCACCTAGCCTGCGTTTCCCAGGCGCCAAAGAAATGACATCGCATGCCTCTAGACTCACAGCGAGTTCGTTAGGGATATAAGCTCTGTCAATCCTGCTCTGCGACGTATCCTGAACGCGTGTAGCTGCAAAAGTGTTCCCATGAAGAGCTGTCCATGCATCGACAAGCTTCAACTCTTTACATATCTACCGCAGCTCCTTCGAATGGAACGTGCTGCGTCCTTCACTAGGGCTCCGGACGTCTCGAATTGAATCAAAAAACGCAGTTGAAATCGCCTAACAAAATGCAGGGTGCTGAGTCTAGCGGGAACGATCTGGCCCCCTATAAAACTCATTGACAAGAGACCTATTCACTGGCGCGTAAAAGTTGATGAATCGAATTCTCCGGTCGTTTATCCACATTTCTACCGTGATAACACGGCCTTCTGCATCGAAGAGGGTAATGTGCCCCACGCCTGAACCGCGAATTGAGAAACACGACCCCCGTGCCGCATGACATCCCATGCGTCAAGGAGAAGGCCTCAACCAAAAACCTAGTACGGAAGGTCATGACTTCCAGTCGCGTTAGCAAGTTGGTCTCTTGCAGGAAGAGCACATCTACCCTGAGCGAGCGCGCAAGGTTCATAATCTCCTGTTGTTTGACAAGGACCTTGAAACCGTGAACATTGAAAGTTATGAAACAGAGCCTATCGATTTAAATGAAATTTAGAACGAAGAGAGCCAATCGCTTTTGCCTGCAAAACAAAGACTCAGGGGACACCACGGTATTCCTGTGCCAAGTGGCGGTGCATGGAAGCCGGCGTGATGATACTCGCCAAGAGGGACTGATGCCACCATTTACCAGCGCGCACAAACAGAACAGTTACAATATGTAACGGCAATAATATTGGCAATAGCTTTCGTAAGAGGCAACGTAACCCATTCGATGCAATTACTAATAACCAAGGATAGCACGCATAGCAGCGAACTTACAAGTCGGCGCTTCAGGGTTTCATCACGAATGACCATAGGCGTGCGCACGAGGGGGGCAGAGGGGGCAGCCGCCCCCTCTAGTCACCTAAGGGAGGGGGGGCGCAAAGTCTGCCCCCATACATTGACTTAATAGGGGGGGGGGGCGCTGCTATGAACCTTCGCCCCCCTGCCCCCCTGAAGGGGAACCCTGCGCACGCCTATGCGAATGACAGCAACATATAAAATACTAGAAACTTCGTACGCATCAGAAACAAAAGACGCAAAATGAGCGTACGGCCGCGAAGCAAGCATTTTCAACAGTACGGGTGATAAAAAGGCAGGGGACAGATGTGGGCAGCGCAAATTAAAAGCACATCGGGTCCTCACCCGTAGGAGGCGATAGATCCCTGTTTGGCGAGTCCACTCGGGGGCTTTTTGAACGTTCCGGAGGTGGCTACGTCGCTTCCACTGCTTGAGCTGCCAGGCTTGGAGCGACGCTGCGAGTTTGTGGTCCTTGGCGTACTTTCCGGAGACAGAGATATGGATCGTGCGTCTTGCAAAGCTGTCGCTCCTAATTTTCGTGATGTTGACCGACTCCTACAATGTCTGGATGTCCTGTAGAACGCTTCTTCTCGGGTCTGCCCAGCATCTGTGCATGACGTTTTAGATTTCCTTGACGCCGAGCTCTTTCCTTCGTTCGTGGACGCCGTCCTGACGCTGCCTTCCATACCGGCCGGCGGCCGTTCATCTAAGCTCGTCGCGGGCACTTGTTGATTCGGAACGTGGGATATTGGTGGCCAATTTTAAAGACGATAGTCTTTCTTGGCATACTTCAACGCAGAAATTTTGGTCTGGCTGTCTGTCTGTCTGTCTCTGTCGCCCCTATTCAGCCACACGGCCCAAAGCTTAACCATTTTCTGAACGCCCAGCCATCTTGAACTGGTGTTTGTGTTCATACTTGTGAACATTTTCGATTAAAAAGCAAACACTGCGCATATCTGAGGCGCAACATTCATATATAAGTATCCGGTCGGGTGTTTCTTCATTAGAAAATACACAGATACGTAATTCTAAAGACCCTAGTTTTTTTAGGCTGCTCTGAAAATGCGACTCTGTGCACGAACTGCGACGCTATGCACAAAAAAGCCATATGCCGACGAGAAGGTGCTGCCGCTGGCAGTGCCCTTGGTTCAGCACAAGCTCATGTTTTAGATGTGAAGCATCTTAGAGCGTGGTTAAATCCGGTGGTGGTGGTGGTGTGAGGCGTGACCACCCTTACTGAGCATGCGCAAACTCTTTAAAAAATAAAAATAAAAACCTCCCTCTGCCCCTCTCTCTTTCCTCTAGGCATACCTCCCCGCGGCGACCACACCCTCACTGCGTATGCGCGTCCCCTCCTCTATCCCCTCCTACGTGCTCCGCCCTCTCTCCTCTCCTAGACATCCCTGCCCGCGGCGTCCACACTCCCCACTGCGCATGCGCGTCCCCCCCTCTCTCTGCTCTCCTACGCTCCCCCCCTCTCGCCTCGCGACACCGACGCAGGCAGTGTCGCGCAGCGAGTTTCTTGGTTGAAAAAACCGACTGCTCGCGCTGCACAACCGTTCACTGGCCACCCCGTATATATGGCCGTATCTTGACCCTCAAGGTGGTGCCGGTGGGAGAGTTCTCTTGTGCGTTGTTAAACAATACAAATTCGCAGCGTGCGCGTTAACTAAAAAGTGGACTGCGGGTCTCTGTGTCCAATCGAAGTCTTCTGTCTCTCATTGCCCATTAGCAGCGATTGGCATGTTCCAGTAGGAAACACCGGTCCATCACTGCGTGCTTTGCGCCTCCCCAGGTTGCTCTCCCCTGCGCAACGCTGCGATGAGCGCCAGCGTGAACGCCGCCGCCAGTGTAAGCGTTAACGTTCGCTGCTTCGCATCTACACATGGTTCCCTTTAGCGGGAGATGGTGTAATTTTTTTCGATGGCGTGCATATCTCGCTCAGCGACTCCTCTATTTTATCAATGCCAGTCAGGCGCGGCCGATTCAACATAGAGTAGGCGCTGTCTGAGGCAAGGCAAAACATAGCAGTATGGCCGGCACACGACTATCGTCTTTCGACGACATTTGCAGCGAAGCACGTAGATACGCGGCCAATTTTTTCCTGTGGCCCACCGCCCTGTGATGCTTGGGATGCTTTCTCTGACGGTGTTGCAATCGACGATTGTCCGCTTTCTGTGGCCTTGAGCTCGTCTGATGAAGTGCTAGCAGACGCACTTGGCGTCTCTGCGCCGTTATGACTTCGCGCTTATGACATGACTTCGCGCCGGTGTCCCCAGTCAGCGCAGCGACGTCGCTGTCGCTCGCTGTGAATGGCGACGCGGCATCAACGCCGCTGGCGTCTTCCGACTTGGCATCCTGAAATTCGTTGTCGGTTGCACTGTCATCGTCCCAATAGTCTGGAATCTTTTGTTGCCGTGGCTTGGTCTTGCGTTGCAAAACTTCCATGTTGCCGGAGGTTTTAACTTGAGTTGTCCTCTTCGAAGGAGATTCTCTAAGTTCTGGGAAGTCTTTCAGCGACTACGACGCACTCTGCGCTGCGTCTGCGTACGACTTGGGACGGAAGCAATCTTTCGTCGCGTGGTCCCCGTTACACCACTTACACTTACACACACATCCCTCAGAGGTATGACCGAAAGTGCCACATCGTTGACAGAAGGGTGTTGTGCAGGTGGCCGCAACGCGACCTTCTTTGCTGCAGCGCGCGCACACTCTGCGCATGCCGCGATACTCAAGCATGACCCGATGACCTTGAATCGAAAGGAAGTTTGGGGATGGGCTTGGCCATCTCGATTCGGACGATGCGGGTGCCAGTGTACGTTGACTGGTGTCGTTGCAGGGTGACGAACGTGATTCCCTTCACTTTTCCGTATGGTTGGAGAGCGGAAATAACTGCGTCGTCCGGCACGTACGGCGGGAGGCGAAACAGGCTGACTTGCACGCTTGGCGCCCCGACTGCTTCTACTTGCACCTTGGTACCTTGTATCTTGAAACCTTGGTTTACCATCAACTTGGTTGCTTGTGATGCGTTCCTAGCCGCAACTAGAATCTTGGAAGCTCCGAGGTGTTGCAGGAACAGTACCCCTTCACTCCCCATGACGTCTTCGAGGCCATCGATGATCTCGTCGACGGACGCCTCCCCACCCGGAACGGTGAAGTTGAAGCAGTGCTCCTTGAGGGGAAGTGCCGTAGGCCTTGACGCCATCCCCGTTGGTCCCGGGAGGGGCCGACAATGATGGGGATCCGGCCTCAAGGCCGCTGGCTGGCAGAGTTGTGGCTGGACGTCCGGAGTCGGCGCCGCCGGAACGCTGGTCACGTTGTTGACGAAAGGTCAGAGCGAGAGGCTCCGCAGACACTGGAACGCCAGTCACGAATTGCAGCAACGGAGCGTTTCCCTCGAGAGCCCGATGAGAGCGAACTTGAGTTCGAGCTGCCTCAATAAAGCCAAGAATGCATTGCTTCTGCTAACACTTATGATTCTGAAAAACCCCCCGTCATTTCTCAGGCTACAGAACATGTCATGAATTCATACATTGCGTTAGCTTTAGGAACAACCTTAAAACAATTAACTCTGCACATAGATGGGCAGCCTTCCTTTATGCCTTTTATGTTGACATAGGCAAAGTTGAAAAAATTTTTCCCGGAAAGCTGTGCTACTCACACCTAAAATGTTCGCTTCTCAAAAAATACCAAAAGGTAGCGCCAGCTGGTTCTTTGACCAAGCTAGCCCACGCGCCCTGATGGGCGCACCCTGCTCTCCCACGAAGCGAAGACCAACATCTCCGGATGGGCGAGCTGCTACAGGTTCTACCGGGAAGCTTGCGGGACCGGTGCCTCCAGCCATACCTCCTCCTCCACCAACAGAGAAACCACTGGCCGTCATTACCGGTCTGGAAGGACTCTCCAAGCGTCGCTGCCTCCAAGCTAGAGGAATAGCTGGCTGGAAGGCTTATTAGATGTCAAGCATCTTATGGCGAAGCTTAATCCGGTGGTGGTGGAGTGCCGCGTGCCCACCCTTACTGCGCATGCGCAAACCCTTTAAAAAAATTCCACCATCTCCCGCTAAAGGGAACCATGTGTA
>JALIZH010019870.1:0-28583 GCA_030522465.1 Rhipicephalus appendiculatus
ATGTTTGCCAGCTGTTAATCTGGCTGGCCATGCTGTGCAAACGAAGGGCGTACGAGGGTAAAAGATAACAGAGAAAAACTTAACAGGAAAGAAGAGTATGACACCTTTTAAAGCCTGTCTCTAAGGTCACTTTGTGTAGGAAGCACAGCAATGCTTTTAATGCTAATATTAAATGGGAGCAGCAATGACAAAAATCTTACAGCATAATACTGTGAAATATTTTTTCCCGTAGTAATATAAAAGCCTTATCCACACTGTCAGTTTGTGTATTGTGTTTTGAATTAATTTTTCGTGTTCGAGTGCTTTAGGATAATAAATTTAAGAGCTAAAGAAGTGTTTCATGCATGGACGTCAAAGTGAATTTATGCCAGTTATCTGATATAGGTACTGGCGTGCTTTACAGCTGATCAGTGCGGCGTGAAATACTGAGTCACTTAAAAAGGATTGGTTCCATGCACCTCGTGATTTAAGTTATCACGGTTAGGGAAAATTTTTGCATTCGTTTAGACTTGATAGTTATGTTTATTGCATGTCTAGTGTGTTGGCTAGGTGACATTTAAGTTAATATCAAGCGGTAAGCAGGATGGAAAATTTTCAGAGAATACGTATTTCGTCATTGGCAGCAGCAGGATAGTGCATAACTTATAGGCAGGCGCTGTATACACTGTTGGTTTAGTCAGATACACGTGCAGTACTAACAATGTTGTCTAGGTGTTGCTTTGGCATTAGCATGGTTTTAGATTTAGATGTACATTAAAGAATCAAGGGTGTGCACTGTGGCATGCCTCATAAGTATATATCTATATCTTTTCCCATCTAGCCCAAGTTTTAAAATAACTTGCAGTAAATTTTGAGGGTGAATGAATTATTTTTCTTGTAGGAGTTGCCTCCATGAAAAACCAAGGAGCACTGCACACTAGCCATCATACCTTGTTCTTTTGCTATGTGTATCAAAACATGGCAGAAATACATGGACAAGCAATGAGCTCAGTCTTTCTGTATCATATTGCTACATCTTTCAGATTTTATAATAAAAGCATGCTGCACTCGTTGGAGATCTCTCAAGGCAGCGTTTCAATTTTTGTATTTTTGTGATGTTTTTTTCAAAAAAGTCTGCAGTAAGAGATGTCATGTTAGTCTTTTGTAGGGCATTCATTTGTATGGATGCAGAAAGCCTAATACACTTCTTTATTTGATATCTTTTTTCAGGAAGACTAGACACTTCTGGCGAAGCAGCGAGAGTTCTGGCCCACCTGTTCGTCTACAGGACGGCCTGTTCTGCGAACACTCATGGGCCTTACAGTACACTATATTGACGATCTTGTACATCACTCAGCATTTAGGATTGCCAGCACTTGACTCCTGCAGTGTGTTATGCACGATGCTGTGTGCGAACTTTCCAATAAGAGTACACATTTTGAAAATTTTATGTCTTGAAAAAGGATGTAAACTCATTTAGCTGACTGAACTTAATTCCTGGCTGTTTTACAACCTGTATTTATAGCCTGTTCAATTTTTATGCAACCTCATGGCATATCCAGTCCTTGGCTCTAATGTGTCAAGCCACCACCAGTATTGATAGGCAATTTTTAATTTAAAACTTGTTATTGCCTAACGTAACTTTCCAGTCATGGTATTCGGATTCATTTTACATGAGGTAGTTTCGCATGAGCCATAAATTCAGCTATTAAAGATGGTGAACTACTTTACCGGTAGCAAATGATGGCACGGCACTAGCTGGCATGAAAATATTATAACTGTGGGTCTACTACTTAAGCATAATATTCCGGCGAATCATGGTTGTGAAATAATGCCTAGTTCCCAAGCTTGATTTTAGAGATTTGCATCATCATATGAAAATATGTGAACAAAGGCAAGCGTGTTTACAAATTTTGGCAGGTGGATCTATGATCGACACCACAGGTCTTTATACAACAAAGTTGACTGCACAGTCGCGTATCATGTTTCACGCCTGAGGGCAAACTAATGCAATATAAAGAAATTGTACACTACCATGCCTATTCCACAGTCGCATTTTTCTCAAAAGTGTTGTAAGCCTTCATTGACTTATCGAATTGCCTTCATTTGTAAGCAGTCACCAAGTCTCTTGTGCATGCCGTCTGTTTGGATTTAAATGCATACTGGCATTGCTAAGTATATGTGTCGTGCCTTGTGATGTTTTTTTTCTGTACTTTCGGTTGTGCTGTGTATCTTGTTTCCCGTGTTCAATAATGAGCATACGTTCTGTACTGTAGATGAAAATGTGTATTTTTACATTGACATTATGGATGTTATTGTTTTGATTCCAATAAGGTACTACAATTCACATTTTTTGTATCAATTCATGTTTAAGAATTTCTAGTGCATTCAAACAAAAAAGAGCTTGTATTATGCAAAAGAAATTGTTCAAACACTGACGTATAGATCAGTGGGTCTCAGCCACGTATGTTTCGAAAACCCCTTGTGGAATGAGCAGTGGACGTGATGAAGGTAGGTGCCATAAATTAACTCATGTATTGTGAAATAGGTGCCCTTTATTTCACTGTGCGAAAGAATGGTCAAACTGAAGTGTCACGCCAGTTTGATCTCAACAAGCTTGTCAATAAGTTGTGCGGTCTCCAGCCACATTCCACCTGTTTCTAGCTATGCTTGCTCCTCAAATATGCAAGCCTGGGAACTGCATATGTCGCAAGATAACGGCAACTGAAGATCTGCAGCCATCTCATGGGGATGGAAAAACGTAAGTCAGCCCCGCCGCAATGCAAATCAGTTGTGCGGTGAAGCATACCAAAAATCAGATGGGGCCCCTTGTAGTGGACAGTATGCCTTGAAAAGGGGCGGTTTTATCTTTTGTTCGAGGGGGATACTGTAGATAATCCTTGTTATACCAAATGGACTGAACTGATGATTCTTGCAAAATATGCAAATAGGCGACAGGCAGTGAACGGAAACAGACCAACATTCATCGAACATGGATGGGTTGATCATTTATCAACGGTAGCATAATTTGTATAATGAGTTTGGCCGCACCTAAAGGTACACAAGGTAGTACGAGTGCTCGTGGCACCACTTGTGACCTGCTGTGACAAAAAGATATCCTACGAAATATAAATAAACGTTATTTTCAGAAGAACAGCTGTTTCACTGAGGCATACAATTACGCCATTTTTCTAGCAAATACTGCACAATTTCTTCAGGAGGACCGCCAAATACACGCGGACGTTCGCAACAGAGAAGCGCAACAGTATTATCTTGTTATTATTAGGGAGACATTTCACTCGCGAATTAGTGGAGCTTGGTGCACGCCTACGACGTTCATTATAATGGCGCGCGACAGCAGTGGCGTAGCCGGGGGTGGCACACCGGGCACGTGCCCCCCCCCCCCCCCTAAATTTTTTTCGCCATGGCATACAGAGCGAAAAATGACCATTCCAAGGAGGTGCCCCTCCCGAAATCAAGGCGGTGCCCCCCCCCCCCCCCCAAAAAAAAAAAAAAAACTTTCTGGCTACGCCCCTGCGCGACAGTAAAGAGTAAAGGTTATTTAGTGAAAAGCTAGTTAGTCTCCGTGTATAAAAGCAATTAAATACTGACTATGACTAATTGAGAAGCACTGTATATCGCGCCGCAGCGCGCGTTAAGTTCTCATGGTGGAAATATTCGTCTAACTGCTCGGAAGGTGCCGTTGACCCGGCGTGCAGCCCGCAACAGTACGTACGCGCGCAATAAATACACATGGTTGTATATGTAAACGCTAAAATACCCTTGTAACTCAGGCATTGACTTATGTAACAATGAGATGCCATAGCACATGGTCTATGAACAGCTGAGAACGCACTGGTGCCACTGAAAACACTTGCGGCTCGCGGCAAAAATAACCAGAATCACTCAACAGCACACGCTCGTAGAATACACATACGTGAGTTTCGCTACCTGAAGGTACTTGTCACGCTGGTATCTGCGAATTTTGGGCGAGAAATACATCCACAACTTAGGGTGAACACTCAAAAGGACACACGTTTATCATTTTGCTTGCGGCACGACAGACGACGAACCGAAGTCGGAGCATAAGGTGCTAACGGAGGTCTCCGCGAGTTCATGACGCCGCGTAATCTATTTACGAACTTAATGCAGGCGCAATGCACACAGACGATGCAAGAACACAAGTTGCAAGCTCCTCCCCCTTTTTTTCAAAGCACTTTGTGAATACATATGCTTGAGAAAACTCATCGCAGCATGCGGTGGCTCTGTGGTGTAGTGGTTAGCGTGTTTGCTCTCGGTGCGTGTGGTCAGTGGTTCGAATCCAGTGTTGTGTATTACTTGTATATGTATGTATGCACTGATGTATGTCTTCTAATTACCCCCAGAATTAGGTATCAATGATATTAATCCGTCAGACGCTCTTACAGTGCCAAAAAAATTTTTTTGCAGCCGCTTTGCCGCCTATTAACAGCACGCCACGCGTAAGCGCTGCAGGCTGTATGACCTAGAATCTTGCAAAAGCCACGTCAAGTCTGTGTTGCTTTCTCTGGGAGCCCGCTGCGTAGTCACATAACGAATTGACTAGCAGCACCGTAATTTGGACAGATTTTATGCCTGCAGGCGTGGATTCGAGCGAGTATTCGACTGGCAGTGTAGCGAAACGCTTCCAAACATCACGCCTTCATTAACATCTCCCGTCACGACAGCGGGAAGGTTCTCTTTAATCTAAGTGTTGTAATCGCGAGCGCTCTGCGTGTTTTGGTTGCGTCGATGTGTGCGTGTATGTATTTGTCTTTCTTTTTTTTGCGCTTGATTAATTTTATACCAGAGCGATTTCAATGTGCCAGCTTTACTCTCTCGGTGGGAGTGCTTTCACTCTCTCGCAGACGGAGTACTGTACTCCATGAGAGGGCGTTGGAGCACTCTCTTTCTAAAGAGAGTAGTTTCACCCCGGAAAAAGGAGTGCCCTGCGGGACAAGCCAAAACTCTCGCAAAGGGCGTAAAAGCACTCCTTTTGTTCTAAGAGTGTATGAGCGGACCTATGGATACAGTACACTGTACCATGGAGAGCAGTCAGCGCAGTCATTGTTCCGTTGCTTCTCGGTATCTGCATCTGCGATTCATGACAGCTGCAGCGGCAACACGCCATTTAGTCCGCCTTCCATTGAAAGCACGTCGATTGGTGCGCAACCAGTTTGCCTCGTTTCACATGGGTCGTCAAAGAAGATTGTCGCCCTGAAAGGCTCCCGAAAGCTGGCCGATCTGCAGGAAAGTCTGCGAACGAGTGGATTTGCGCATTTGATGACCAGCAACCCGCTAATACAGGTGAGCGTGATCAATGTATCGACGCCTTTATCAGCATGTTTAATGTTGCCGCGCGTTTCACCGAAACTAATTGTTATCGACGCTGTTGGAGAACCTGTCAGCAGCGGGGTTTATTGCGAGACATCGATTTTTACGGCGTTACCCTGTTCGCCGTTGATGCAGCACGTTCTCAATGTTGCTTGTGTAAAGTAATCGAGTGGATGACTGCAGCCGCTGCCTCATAGAAGCTGTGAATTCCCACATTGTATGCGGCTGATCTGCGTGGTAACGCTACGGCGTCGGCCTCTGCATATTTCTGCCAAACATGGCGGCGGAACCCACGGATAGGCCACTTTGTGTGCTTCAGCTTAGGCTGCATATACATGTGAAATATCCGCCCGCGGGCCTACCTTGTATATCGGTGAAGGTAAAGTACTATGTGACCTAGAATGTCGCCTAAGTACATAGTCACTTAGTCACCTAGTACATGGCACATAGTGACTAAAACAAGTAAATGCATGTAACAGTGACGGGAAAAGAAAACGGTGCTTGAGTAAATGTCGGTGCAATATCCGCTGCCTCACATCTAATGTGCAGGCTTATTGATAAACAAATGGTGTATGTTTTCAGATCTACAGTGAACGCTTCAAGTGCTTCGTTGATCTCGACGACACAACAGTGAATGATGGGGCGCTCATCGACCTGGTTGTCTCACCCGGACCACTCATCGAAAGCAGTTGAACAGCCGTATGCACATTCTTTTATCCATTCCAGAGTTATTCATGAACCTCAAACAGCACTGAAATGTATCATGTGCTGGAAGGCTTAAGTGCAGTGCCCATGGACTGAAATACGACATCAAAACAATATCACGATTAGTATGCACAGTCTCTTAAGGTGACTGTGCCAACAAAACTGGGCATTTAAGGTAACTTTGCTTCTCATATAATTGTTCGAGTCTAAATGAGCGCAATATGACACGAACTGCAGCTGGTGGAAACAAAATTATGTGCGTTACTTGGCCTTATACTGTTGCATTTCAACCTGCGAGGACCGTACCTGCACGTTTAGTCAGGTAATAATTTGTCACTAACAAAGAGGAAATGGAAAATTGGGCATCTTCAAATAAGTTGGCCATTTCGAAATTTAGCAATTAAAAAAAAAAAAGAGGTGCCCGCACACACACATTTACTCACGACTGACTATCTTAATTTTAATAAACTGAAATTATAAGATAAACACAGAGTACCCTTACACTTGCAGTTCTATATTACATGCAAGGACCGGATAACCATCAAACATACAGAATACACAAGCCGATAGTCATCTTCTGAACACATGGCTTCTTTCCGATATAGATTTAACCTCAAGCGCAAAAGAAGCCATGTGCACTTTTTAATCTGTCAGTTTATTTATGTCTTTCCTATGCTTCATGGTTATCGGGCCTTTTGCATGTAATATAGCTATGCATGTGCATGCTCACTCTTGCCTTTGTTTATAAGCTAGGTTTTAGCTAATAAAAGTTCAGTTGTGGGTACAGTGTGTGTGTGTGTTGCAGTTAAAAATGATTTACTAACCAAAGCTCCAGTGGCCTATATATTTAAGATGGTTTCTACACTTGGTACACTTGTTTTTGTGTATTTTGAAAGTTTTGTGGGAACGTGTGTGAGCAGTTACGTTTTACGGTTTTTGTTTTAGAATATTAACCCCATTTTGGTGGACTTAAGCGTGGCATGTCTCTGTCTAGCTCAGGCATGTTTAATACATAAAACATTAATAAAATATTTTTTGTAATACAAATGCTCGATATATGTGGCGGAAGAAAAAAGCTTAATTACTTATATAAACTTTCGAAGGTTGTACACTTCCATAGTTGGAAAACCGGCGCTAACACGACATAGACACAAGATGAGAGGGACGGACGATGAGTGCTGCTTAACGCCTGAAGTTTATTGAAACGAAACTGAACACACGAGCAAGCAACACCACGCCTACATGGCAATTTTAGGTCACTTGAAAGAAATTCCTAAGCATGCGTATCTCGCAGTCTAGCAAATAAGGAGGAGGCTGAGATATGCAATCATCATCCATCACTTTGATGAAGGACACTAGTGCGAGTTCATGAGCCCTTTTATGTTTGTGCTTCAACATACTGTGATGATGAAAAAAGAGGGCTGCACCCACGTGACCTGCAATGAGCTGAAAGATGTGAAGTTCATTGATGCAATTACCTGACTGGCCTACCAACACCTTTTTGCAGAAGAGTGGAATTATATGAACAACGCCAACGGTGCAGGACAGGGTGGGATTACGATGCTGCACCGAGCAGCCTATAACTGCTTTTCCTCTAGCCTTCTCAACTAAAATTAGGAAAAGCTTGTGCTGGAATTGAGAATGCTAGAGGAACAGTGGTTCTAGGCTGCTCGGTCAAGCATTGCAATCCCACCGTGTGCTGCACTTTTGGGGTTGGTCATAGAATTTCCCTCTCCTGCAGAAAGGCGTACGTAGGCCAGTCAGGTAATTGCATCAATGAACGTCACATCTTTCAACTCATTACCGCTTCGCGCGGCCACTGAGCAAAGCAAACAGCAATACTTTTTCGACACTTATTCTGTAGCCGGAGTGACAGTTTGATACACAGCTTGTCTTCGGTGTCGTTTGTCAAGCTGCCGCTAACTATTCGTCACATTCGAATACGATAGCAGGTTTAGATAACACCGCAAATTCACAATAAAAGCACAACAGTGCAGTCGCTTCAGCGCTTCCCAAGTGCTTCCTTAGGGCCGGTGGCACCGCCCCATGGTCGCAGTTTGCAGTACACAAAGCTCTCCGATAGCTTGACAGAGAAGTTTTGTGACCAGCAGAAGTATTGAGGGACTCTGGTATAAGGCAGGGTATGTAAATTTGATGCCCAGCTCTTTTAATGTTTTTTTTTGTTGATTATAATAAATTAACTTCTTTTTAGACTACTCAAAAGTGGAACTGCATGTGACGAAAATGAAGATGGAGCACGGCATGAAGAATTTTCGCCATTCAGACTACCTCAGATGCCAATTGACATTGCCCTGCATCTCCGAAATATCAAAGCAGGAGATGTGCCAGACAACCTTAGGAAGAAAATTATTGAATGGGTGTCATTTCATCTGTCTTCACAGACGATGTAAGTGTCAACATGTTACCTATGTGTAAGAAAAGTTGGGTTTGAATGCAATGAGGGCTCATTCTACAGTAAATGTTTTGTGATTGTGTTTAATCACATGCTTTACTTTTTCGTTTTGCAACTTTTTACTGCACCGTGAACCTTTAGCATAATGTAGGTTATAAAATGAACCCCCCTGTGGTAGCTTGGCAGGTAGGGTGCCATACCACTAAAATTGAGGGCACGGGTTCGATGGCCAGCCACCATAGCGGCATTTCAATGCGGGTGAAACTCAAGAATGCCTGTGTGCTTGGATTTAAGTGCATGAAGGCATGAAAACTGCTGGTGCTCAAACTTATTCAAGTTTTAAAAACCTCAGATGGTCCAAGTATGTTGTAAGCTTGCACAATATAAATTTATTCGAAACTAATGAACTCCCATAGTTCATACGTCACATCTGCTGTGAAAAATTGGTGTATAGTGCTGCATTGAATACGAGAACTGTTTTCAGGGGCAAATTTGTATATGAAGTGCCTCAATTCTACTGCTTCCACCCATACAGTCATCATCAGGTCCCATAATAAGCAAACACACAATGAGAATAACATGCATAATTAGGGGTGCAGGTGCCTTGTAAAGAACAGCTATCTCATTGGGCTCATTCATCCAAGATATCTCCGTTAATATGTGTGAGATTATTTAATGGAAACAGTTGTAATGCAGTGGTTTCTCATATCGTTTGTTTTTATGCTCTTGTGTTTAAAAAACAAGTGATTCGGGCTTTCTTTAAACATAGGTACCCCAATAAGCTATACAATGTTGCTGCAGTGAGCCTCGTAAACAACTACCCACAGCTGAGAGATAGCTCGGACTCTGGACACGCAAGAAAATTTTTTTTGTATTTTTCAATTTCTCATTCATTTTAATCGTGTTCACACATTTAAAAGAATAACATGTGCTGTCTCAACATTCTGCAGCATATTGTAGAGTTTGCAGTTACATTTTTCCAAAGGAAACTGTTAAAGAAAAACTTCTGGAGTGGAGGCGGCGCGCCACCGCTGAAGCCGATGGCCACCATATTGCTCAAGGCAGAAAACGTGGGGGTGGTCGCCTGGGTCCGCGCGAAAGTTCCACAGATGGCGAATTTCTCCACTCCTTACGTGACAAGCCGGTGTTGCGGAAAGAGTGGCATTAATGCAAGAATGCCTGTTGAGACTCGCATCAATAGGTGTTGAAGTAGCATCGCTGAATTTTGAGAGTATACCACCTCGAACTTTAAAATGGATAAGTGTATCGATGCTGATCATAAGTATAGATCGCCTACGTTTAGCACTAGCTTTAATTTCTCAAGTGACCGAACAGAATGTTCGAACAAGTATTGATCATTCTTAATGCATGTTATTTGATAAAGCTTATCCGGAACTGGCTAGGATATGTCTGTCACTTAGTCCACGTGAACGGATCAGAAGCCAGATGGTCTTTTATTGAAACACTACAGACGTTGCAGCGGGGTGAGCGACTGCACCTCGGGAACCGACTGACTAGTGTTGAATTCCAATGGCGGAGTCGGAGCAAGTTTTTCTGCTCCTTTTGGAGCAAGTGTGTTCCAATGGCAGAGTGAGAGCGGGAGTCTAGCGTTCCAATGGGAGAGACGGAGTGGATTCAGAGCGGGAGTCACTCTGTGGAGCAGCAAAAGTTGCTCCGCCAAAATAGGCGGAGTGGACCGGAACTCTGCGTGGCGCATTTCCTTTAATGCTCGGGGGGCGCCGCGGTGCCGCCGGCTGCGACTCGCGTGTTGTTGTGGTAATGGCCGACGGCATGGACGGCTCGGTTAGCTCGACAGAGCGCTCGGCATTGCTTCTGCTACTCGACAGCGACAGCTCCGAGTCGGAAAGCTCAAGTTCCGACTCGAGTGATTCCTCGGACACTGACAGCGACGCTGAAGCTTGCGCTTACGAGCGGGGATTCGACAGGATGTTCCGCATTCCCGCGAAGAGGCCCAAAGTCGTCGGTTTCGTCGAGGAGCTGTTGCACGCTGGGTGTGATCTCCATTTGTGAATAGCGCCGAACAGCTGAACAGGCAAGCGAACTGTGCGGTGATGCTGGCGGTTCTGGGTGGTGGTAGTGGTTGGTAAAGGAAAATGAAGACGCTAATTTCTTAAGCCCCTTAAAGGAGCACGGCGCAGCATCTTTGGGGAATTTGGAATGGGAGAAAGGAAGGAGAAGGGTAGAATGGGTGCTCAAAGCAGACGAAGGCAGCATCTCGGGCAAGGACGCGTCGGACGCGACCAGAGGCAAGGAACCGGTCCGTGGGAGGCCGGTTGTTAGCGCTGGCAGAGTAGCCCGCGGTTCAGGGAGCAGACAGCGGAAGAGGCCACGCGCAAGGTAACCTGGGTAACTCGGCAGCTTCCGCCTTGCTGCAGCTACACGGGTTGTGTTCCAATCGCGGATTTGTAGGATTTGCTCTACGCCAGAGTCGAGTGCTCGCTCGCGGAGTCCGTCGGCTGCTCTGACTCCGCCATTGGAATTCAACATAGGGCTCATATTCAGTGGACAAAGCAGAAGTTGAAAGTTCTTTTTGCTGGTCAGATCACTCAGCTTGTCTGTGGTAGACGCACTCAACTACTGCAAATTCACGAGCTTCCACAATTTTAAGGTGCACTTGCTGCAGCAGAATTCATAAAGAGTTTTGACCATCTTGAATTAAAGAAATCCGTTTAGCAGACCGTATAAGGCGTTATGTGAAAGGCGAGTGAAGCCTCAATGAGGACTTTTTTGAAAAGGGTGAAGTGTATACAACTGGGCTGAAGTATGCAAATGGACAAGCACTGATTGAGCGCCTCAGGAAAAGCAGCTTTGTTGAGCTCCTTATCTGCATAAATAGCGTCACAGAACTTTTTTGATTGACTTGTGGCAACAGGAAAAGTGCAGTATTTATTTGCTCACCCACAAAATGTCTCAAGACCAGCTGGAAACACTTTTTTGGTTGCGTGAGAGGAAAATGGGGGGGGGGGGGTATACCAATTTTACTGCATGCCAATTTACAGCTTCTTACAAGCGCACTCTTATTAGAACTGAAGTTGCGTCATGAGAGGCTGCAAACTTCTCTCGCGATATTGGGAAAGTTGTCTGCCTCTCTAGTGATGTAAGCCTCGTTGAGTCGCCAACATCTTTTGCTTTGTCAAGGAGATCGTCTTTACGGCAGCCACTGGACCGCGATACCGATCACAAGCATTGCGTGGACTTCCCGAAAAAGCCTTCCGTCTCTTGTCGACAGAGTAGTGGCATATAAATGGCAGGTTTTGTGGTCCAAAAAGAGTATGCTTGCATATCCAGTGATGAATACTGCACTGCCCTGCTGTCTGATTAGCTGCAAGCACTCGCAGTTGTGAAAACCAACGGTGGTCTGGTGGCACAGTCGAAGGATTTGCAGAAAATTTGTCGCATTTAAGAGAAAGGACCTCGTGTCCTACAGGTTCAGTGTAAGGACTTAAAAAACGTTGCATGTAAACAGTGAGCACCTTATGGTAGGTGTATTGATAGTGGTCTTCAAACAAGCCTCGTTTGCTCAGCTTGAGCCTCGTTAGTTGTATACTGCGATCCACTTGACAACCGTATTTACAATTAGTCAAAGAAGATAGCCAACCTGTATATAAAAAAACAGGCTTCACCACACTTCAAAAGAAATCAACTGGAACAACTAGAGTGGCGGAGTACAAACACAGCTGACAGGGACTGTCACTTTTAAATATCTGTAAATGAGCGGCAACTAGAGCTGCAACAAGCTGGTGAGCTAGTCTGCTTTTGTATCTTTTCTTTTGCTGAGTTTAGTATTTAAGGGTGTATGCTTTGTATTATTACTTTCATCATTGTCTGCATTATGATGCATTTTTGAAGTTCTTGTGGGATTTGCTGGTTTTTCGATTATGTATTAAGCACATCCTGTATGCTTTATTTTTTTTGGACATTGTATAAAGCCGGGGCTCAATAAAATTTTATGTACCACTTATTGGCTTTCGGGAATGCTGCAAGTTAATTCTACGTGTTGTCAGGCATGCTTCACCCTGTTTAACCCTTTACTGCCGGGTGTCGCGAATTCGCGACATACCGAAAAACTCCGTGCCAACAAGTCACGAAACGCGTGCTGCCTTTAATGCCGGCTGTCAAGTACTCACGGGGAATGTAGCTTTCAGAATGAAAAATCTTGCGCCGTCTTGAGTGAGGTATTCTATGCTAGAACCAATTGTTTTGTAGCTCATGGCGGAGAGCCCGAAGCATGTGCGACAGCGCTCACTTCTTCGTTCTTTCTCGCCTGAGTTACGCAAGTTCAATGATTAACAATTTGGTTTATTTGGTGTGTAAACGCCCAGGAGGTGGCACACAACATGTTAAATAGTTTTGAAGTCCATTTTTGTTGCAAGATCCTTGTTTCTGTGGCATATCGCGAATTCGGGACATAACTAAAAGTATGCATTAAAGTTGCGTTTGAGATAATTTAACTGCAGAATCTATTAAAGGTTGCTATTTAAAGCTGGAAAATGAATACAGTTTGTTTTTTCCGGCGGCTTCATAATTCAGGCATTAAAGGGTTAATATGACGTAAGAAACTGTCCTCCTCAATTTTGCCGGACGAAAAGGTTGGGCCAAGTAACTTAAACTAACTGTCCCGTTCTAATGCCGAGACGCACCGGTGGAAGCGCTGCTCACGCTCAAGCTGCGCTCTTTCTTGCCTGGAGCAAGACGGCCGCCAACCGGTTTCCCAGGCGTCACCCTCTCGTGCGGGCGCGTATAGGGGACCTTCACTCCAGAAGTTTTTTTTTAAAACCTCCTTGCATTTTCCCCCACAGGTGCTTGCATAGGCTGGCAAAAAAATTGAAGCTCACTCCAGACTCACTCAAGAAATATATTTTGCTGTGAGAGCTCACTCGGACTCAGACTCACCAAAATTTTTTCTCAGCCAGACTCACTCGGACTCAGACTCACAAAACTTTTTCTCAACTGGACTCACTTTGACTCACACTCACCAACATATCATTGAGCCGGACACACTCACTCACGGCTTCACCCGAGTCTGAATGAGCCTGGGTGAGTCGACTGATGAGTCCGTTAGCGTAAAAGGAGTTTTTTTCGATCATGGAGTCATGGATGAACTGAGCGGTAACTTGACAAAATGTATGCTTCATGCTGTAAAATGTGTATCCAAATCTGTGCCATACCTTTAGGATGTCTGTTTGAAAATACCTTACTATAATACAGTATTGCACAAAGCTTCTTACCACAATTGAGGGCACTGATAAATACAAGGATGTACTGCAATTAAGGAAGTTCCTAGCACAGGCTACAACCTTGCTGGGTTACAATTTGGGACCATCCTCAACTATTTTGTTTACTCCAGGGCCATCCATTCCCAAACGGTGTTTCAGAGGTGTCTGGGTTACATCATCACTGCAACAGTAGAACACTATCGATGGATTTCATGTCTAGCCTTCTATGTGTGCTTTAGGTCTGTCATTTTATCTAAACTGTCTGCCTCAGTCGAACAGTTGTTTTGGTGCTCGGCTGCTGACTGAAAGTTGCGGGTTTGATCCCGGATGCAGCGTTCCCATTTCGATGGAGGCGAAATGCTAGAGGCCTGTGTACTGTGCGATGTCAGTGTACCTTTAAAGAACACCAGATGGTAAAAATTTCCGGAACCCTCCACAACGGCATCTTTTATAATCTCATCGTGGCTTTGGGTCATAAAACCCCAAATGCAGTAAAGCTCGTTAATTCAAACTCACTTAGCTCGAACTTACGGCTAATTCGAACTGACTCCCTAGTTCTGGCACAGCCCTGTGTATTTCTATGGGGGAGAACTCCCGATACTTCGAATGCGTCTGTATACACAACGGTTACATTGAACTGGGAGCCCCTGGTTTTCATCACCTCTACCTGAAGTCGGCCTAGAGTAATCACCATGTGTTGCAAAACCAAAACCGAATTTTACTAGTTATGCAAAACAACGAAACAGCAGCGTTTCTCAACTGATAAGAATTTGTGTGCTATGCTGGAGCTCTTAAGGAATATGCAGCTGATGCTTAAAGGAATCTCGACAGAAGAAATGCAAGCAAATACCAAGTATTGATTACTTTTAATATTGATTGTGCGATATTGTGATATTAACTCTGCCATGTAAATAAGTAAATGGGTTTTGGAGCATAAATAGCATCATATATTTCAACATTGAAGCTCACTGCTCGCATGCCGGTTCTTGTTTCTGGCATATCCGTGACTTATCAATTACAGTAGACTCTCAGTAAACGGAAATCTGTTAAACGGAACTGCTGCTTAAATGGAACAAGTCCTTCTGACTAGATTGGTTTCATTCTTGTATTCTGCATCCCTGTTCACTTCTCAGTAAATGGAACTCTTGTTAAATGGAACATATTTTCCTGGTCCCTTGAGGTTCCGTTTAATGAGAGTCTACTGTAATTCTGTTCACTGTTGAGCTCCACGTTTAGAGCTCCATGACATCAATTTAAGAAATAACCTGTCACAAACATCAGAGTCCCTCAATACTTCTACAGGTCACGAAACTTCTCTGTCAAAACTGTAATTTTTTTTATTTCTGAAATGAATTCTTCAGACGATTCTATTTCAGAAAAAAATTGTATAAAATTTTTTGCGTGAACGTAAAGTGACAAAAAAATAATTTTGGTTGTTAAAAACACACGGTTTATTCGGGGTAACGTCAAGAAAAATCCTAAAAAAATGCTTATACGATTTTTATGAATAAAAAATTATGCACTGTATTATATATAGCTCAAAGACATACGAAAATAAGCACACCAGAGTACTCTAATAACACTCGTTGTTGGGCTAGTTGGTGAATTGCATCAAGGAAATATATCCAGCCAAAAATGAACGTACACAGGAAACGGAGAAGAAGACAGGAAAGCGGCTAGACTACCAACTGTTTAATCACGAAAAACGAGGCTCAAATATATACACTCACGCGGTCACATGGTCATGTCACAATCGCCTTACTAAAAATGCAAAACACAACAAATAGACGCGCAATCACTTTGTGTCATCTTCGCATTATTATTCCCTCCTCAAAATCATAAAAAAAGATTGCAGGAAATCTTGTTCCTTCCTGCGCAGCGCTACAGAGCTGTCACTGCAACATGCTTCGCCACGGCCTGAGCAAGGGAGACCGCAAGTGGTTCCCTACACACACCGTGTTGCGCATGGCCTGAAAAAAGTTGCCGTCAGATATGGCGTGCCCGTAGTATTCTCCGCACCAAGGAAACTGAGCGGTTTATGCGCGCATCGGGCGAAAGAAGAAGTGTGAGGTGAAGCATGGCCAGACCTTCGTGAAATGTGTTGTTGGCGTCGTGTATGAAATACCACTGACTTGCGGGATGATATACATAGGCCAAACGGGTCGTTGTGTTAACATTAGGGCCTGGGAGCATTTTAAATCGTTAAGCAAATGGAACAGGCTCTAATTTGGCCCTTCATTGTAAACAGTGCAAATGTAAGCCCGTGCTAAACGAAATCAGGATTTTGGGCAGACGTCATGAAAGATTGGCACGGGAAATACTTGAAGCATTTCACATCGCAAAGAATGGCGAAGCATGTTGCAGTGACAGCTCTGTAGCGCTGCGCAGGAAGGAACAAGATTTCCTGCAATCTTTTTTTATGATTTTGAGGAGGGAATAATAATGCGAAGATGACACAAAGTGATTGCGCGTCTATTTGTTGTGTTTTGCATTTTTAGTAAGGCGATTGTGACATGACCATGTGACCGCATGAGTGTATATATTTGAGCCTCGTTTTTCGTGATTAAACAGTTGGTAGTCTAGCCGCTTTCCTGTCTTCTTCTCCGTTTCCTGTGTACGTTCATTTTTTGGCTGGATATATTTCCTTGACACCAGAGTACCTTTCCGATAAAAAGTGTTCGTGCTCTAACACTAAATATTTTTTAGCGTGTGATAGTCTGAGGCATGACTCCACACAGAGTGATTTTTGCATTCTACACACATGTAGTGCGTTTCTTTGCATCAGAAAATCTTGTCTGAGGAATTGAAATACATGAATCAGATTCTGATTCGGCACTTGGGAAATAGTCTGCATCGGAAGAATCGCCACTCGACTCACTAGCAGCAAAGCAACCTACACGCGCTTCTATAGCATAAGCAAGCTGCATGAGTGAGCGCACGGAAGAAAACTCTATGGCTGTGGGCCCGTCGGGGAAAGCTATACGAGTGAAAAAGCTATAATAATCCTTCGTCTTATCGCCAATGAGACGAAGTTTGTTTTTGCGAGTCCCCAAAACAGGAAACGCAACCACGGCGGCGTCATTTGTGTAATTTAGCGCCGCACAGAAACATGTAATCGCGCCTTGGGGAAGCAATAAACGAGAGTTGCAAGCGCTTACCCTTTGAGAGATTGGAAACCAGACAGCCATTCCCTTAGTGGGCGTGAGTAGCGATAATCACGCGAAGGACGAAACCAAAACCAGCTGCTCCACTTGCCTGCGCAAGCGAAAGCCGCCGCATCGCTTTTGAAAGCAAAAACAAAAAAGAAAAACAGAAACCAAGACACATCGGCGCATGAAACAATTCCGTGTATTCCCGAAGCATGGCAGCACATTCGAGTTAAGTAAGAGAAACGATCGGAAAAGGCGCGCATTTTAAACCAGCCGCACCGTGGGTGCACAGGATGTGCACAGGGAGCAAAAAAAAAAACAATATCGAAGAAACATCCGTGCATGAAGAAAATTCCACCTATTTCCGAAGCGTGAGGGCGGCACATGCCAAGCAAGAAAAAAGATTGAAAAGGGCGCACATTTTATACATACAGGCCATGCCGTACATGTACGGCAAAAACCCTCGAGGGGTTAAAGCGGCCCAGCAACACTATTTCAGCGTGGTCAGAAAACGCTGCCAATCGGCAGTTTAGGCTCCCGAGAACACGCGAGCCAAACATAATAGCACAGCACACGCCCTTGAATTTAAAATAAATTCTCAAAGTCAGCTAGAAGTCACTCCTTCTCTCTGCAAATGATGCCATATACTCAAATGACCGCGCTAATACCCAAATTCATGGCTATTGGCTGATTTCAGCATCATGGGCTGCATAGTAACTTCGCCTGCCTCAGGAGGCTGCCATGTGTTCATGCAGACGCTCGTGACCTCATGGAAGGTTATCCGCACACGCGAAGAAAAAAAAAAGAAAAGAAAAGTTGCTCAAGGTCATGACGCACACGTGACGTCACTTCTTTCCCCGTGTGCCATCCCTCCCTGCTTTAGCGTCCAGCGCATTCGTCATGACGAGAGAAGAGAGGAAGCAATTACAGCGTGCGACAAATCTCTGCAACTCCGCTCATAGTAGACGGATTATCAAAATGTTTGCAGCGGTGGATTCGTGAGGCAATAAACTTGTTTAGTGAAGCCATTCTGTAGTTACTCTGAGAACTGTTGCAAAGCCCCCTTTCACTAAAGGTTGTACTTTTTACAGATCTTGAATGAATGCCGTCGCCTGACTGATGTATCACCTGACGAAGCATTACTGCGGGCGCTGAAAGAATTCAGTGAGCACATATCCTCAACGCTGCAGCAAAGATGCATGCAGCACAGTCAACCCTTTGCTCTCTGCAGACAGACATCGCAGTGGACAATAGGATTGCTAGAAACTAAGTTCACACTCTTCACTTCCATTAGAGTTGAGGGACATGAGCTATTTTCCAGTGATTTATTCCAACGAGGCTCAAAAGGAGCATTTCCAAAGAATGAAGTTTGAATTCTTTCAAAATAATTGGGCCACATACTTCTCAAAAACATTAACACTGTACACATTTTAAATGGCTATGCGACGGCAGATTCTGGTTCATACCACGCTGATAGTTTTTGTGCGGCTTCAAGTTGGGCTAGTGTTTACCTGCATTATGCATGCTACAGTGGCAGAAATCCTCATTTCACGTGACCACATTTCATAGTTCCCTGGATATGAATGAATGACTGTCGTTACCTGTAGCAATTGATGTGTTGCCCTACTAAACATGTGGATGTAGGGTCTGATTCCTGGCATGGAGAAAGGAAACAGTTGGGAGGGAGCATCCACAATGTCAAAAAAAGAAAGAAAAGGAGCATGTCAGGCACACACACAAAGTTTCGGTGGCCTCCAAGTTTCGAATAGAGCAAGGCGTCCAACTTTTTTCAGAAGCAGATCAGCCATTGTATAGCGAAAGAGCAAACTTTGAATATTCATCAGTTATATAAATACCCTTCATTTGAAGGCTGCTTCTTACTATTTGCTGCCCATGTACTATTGAATTATGCCACAGGAATTCTTGAAGTGGACGGCTGTTGGATTTTGTGAGCCTTGTAAAATAAACTGCTGGCAGTGTTGTTGCACTTGCTATATTACTAAATAGTTACAGGCAGCAGAATTGGTCAGCAGCTACAGCCCTTTCACTGCTGTGGTTTTTCTCTTCAGATGCCAAAGGAGTGGGTGCCATCATGGTCCTTCCATTTCTCGTCAATGAGCGAGGGGGTGACATATTCACAGAAATGGTAAGAATTTCTAACTGTTTGCACGATCAAGCAGGAACTTAAGGTAAAAAAAAATCATGTACAAATGCGGCAAAATATTAGGAGCTAGAATAGCCAGGGACAGTGTAGCTGTAAGTTGCAATGCCCTTATTCCTAAGCAGTTCCTGTGAGTTTTCGCACCAATTTGAATGTTTTCAGCGCAATGATGTGATGTGAATAACAGGGTGATTACGTTGGAGGCTGTTGAGAGGGGTATATTTACAATATCATTTGCAGCTTTGGCCAGTTTAGCTGACAGCCCGGGCTAGGTCGCTTCTTCCTTTTGTTGCGCATCTGTGTCTGAGAAACCATGCTGTATGCACGTAGTGCTACCCCCAGTAACAGTAGCATTCTCTCTCTGTGTCATGACATCAGGGTAATCGAACAGTTATAGGATTTGAGTAGTGTGGCATGTACGGTGTCTCTGGACTCTGTGGGCTAATGAAGCTGTGGGAGCTGGAGGGATGATCTTATATGTTAGGAGAGTCACGTCACACAACACACGAGCCTGCCTACTGACATAGCAGTTTTTTTAACAGCCTAACATGACAGGATGGGGACTGCAGCAGTACCAGAGAGCCAGGCGTAAAGTGCTCATGTGGGTGTCTTCAGTTGTACAAGCGCTGTTTAATTATCTTGAAAGGTCAGGATGCAAGATCAGGCTGTTTTTTGTGCGTGGGAAGCCCTGCTGGTGGCGTCAAGTGCGTATTTGCTGCCCAGCCCTGCGGCAGGTGGAAGGGATGTACCAGGGGGCAATGTGGGGATCTTGGTGAGCAGCAATGGCAGTGTTTCACGGTTCTGGCATTGCTCAAAACTTGTAAAATATCTTCGGGTGGAGCGGGGCACAGTTTGAACTTGCCAATGGCTAAAACACAGTTGCAACAAATCTCTGACTGGGTCTTCACAGAGCAACCCGCCGTGGTGGTCAAGTGGTTATGGTACTCGACTGCTGATCTGATGGTTGTGGAATTGAATTCCGGCCGTAACGGCCACATTTCGCTAGAGGCGAAATGCTGGAGGTCCATGTACTTAGATTTAGGTGCACACTAAAAAACGTGAGATGGTAAAAACGTCCACAGCCCTTCACCACAGCGTCCCTCATAATCATATTGTGGTTTTGAGACACAAAGCCCCAAGAATTATGAGTCCTCATAAAAGCCTAACTTATTTGCTTACAGTTTCAGTCATAGTACTAGTTCCTACTATGGTTACCAGTTAGTGCATACTATGAGCATGTTTTGTTGCATAAATGTCAACTGAGCCCCCCACCCCCAACTCATGGTATGGCCAGCACCACAACGTGTGGTAAAAAGTAGAGCTCTGTGAATAGCAAAATTTTGGGTGCGAAGCGAATTCAAATATAAAGTTTGAATGTGAATCCGGATCGAATATTTTTCGAATAGTTGTTTAATAATTTTTGAATACTTCGAAGTGAAATTACAGATAAAAAGTTGCAGGGGATTCCAAAGCACATTCTTATGAGATAGGAACATGGAAGTGTTTATTTTGGCTAGGTTGATGAAGCGCTGGAGGTATGTTGTTCCCTAGTTGTTTCATCAAGTATGAGGCAATGAAGAGGTCGAATTGTATTTATTTACTTGATTGGGTGCTACCAATGTGGTTTCACAACACTTCACACGTGAAAGGAAAAGATGCTAATTCCTCAGCCTCTCCTACTCTTTTGACTTCTATGGAAGCCCAACTGATGTCGTGTACATGAGCACGCTCCCTTCGAGTCCGAAGTTCCTAATCTGGCTCATAGACGTCGACATAAAAGAACATCTGAAATTTCGGGTGCTAAAAATCTTTGGCGTCTGATTTCTTGGACATTGTGCCCCAATTTCAGGTTCAGAACAGTATTAATTAAACCCCCACCTCTGCTGCGTCTATTATCTTCGTGTTGGAACGAGCGTTTTCTTGAGTCAATTAATTTGCGAAGGTAGTGCCTAATTTCTTGCTTATAACCCCCAGAAAAATAATGTATATTTGCAGCGAAAGTAAAAAAAACTCAAATTCTTGCTTGTAAAGCTAGCATCACGGCAGTGCTTTGCAGCTATGCAAGGAAGCTAGCCTTGCGGCAATACGTGGAGATCATTTAAGCGAATCGTTGTAAAGAGTGAGGGTTATATGCAAAAAAAATATGGTAGAAAAAAAAAACATCTGCCACAATGCACATGTGTAATGTGGTGAAGCATATTCAAAATTTGAAGGGTCCACAGCTAATCTAGACGTTGACCATATTTGTTTTCAGGGAAGTTCGAATACTTCGAATAGTAAAAGTCCGGTGCGAATTGAATGGAATAGCAAGCACTATTAGAAAATTATTCGAAATTTTGAGTATTCGCGCACCCCTAGTAAAAAGTCTATGCCTACCATGTGGCTACAATTACTTACCGGTACCATTTTATTCACTAACCCTACTCATGTGGCCTTTCCTTTTTGGGTTTGAAAACAACAAAAGAAAAAATTTGTCACTACCATAATACGCTTCATCAAAATGACAAATGAGGCCCTCTGCAAAGGGGCAGGCATTCATTATATTCACCTGGAAAATTTGTGTTGTTATTTTCAAGTGTTTCTAGCAAGCATCTATGGATGCACATCCATGTTTTTTGCAAAAAGAACTTCTGATAACACAATTACAGCGCTCAGACATTTTTCTTACGGCCGTAACATTTGTGCTCACTGGCTTTGAAGTAAATCTGCAGAATATTTCTGCACTTTGAATATATAGAAAACTGATCTCTCGTTCAAGCAGAAGCACTTGTACTTTTAGCCTTTTCCACTGCCTAAATTTTTGTTTGTATAACCCTCAGCTAACACACTTGCACTTTTTTCTAAATATTGTCTAATATACAATTGTTCATCAGTGCCAGCAACTAATGATCACATGTTAAACAAGGAATGTTGCTTGAGCCAAAATGCCTGAAGCACTTGTCTTGATCAGGGCAGCAACTGAACAGGTCCCATTGTCGCACATTCCTAGTTCAATGATTTCTCATTGCAAGCCTCCATGTTGCCCAGATGTCAAGTAAGGACTTATGTGTATATTTCTTTTGCAGGTACCAGGAAAGGTGTTTCCACATCCAACATTGCTCTACAGTGGTGGAAACCCCATTTGCTCGAATGCCATGTGTGTGACGTGTGAAAATGTCAGTGTTGATGTACTGGATTTCACTTCAGGGCTGTCGCTGCTTTTTACCATGTATTGGGCGTATAACATTGAGTATGTGCCATCTGCTAAAGGTACGCTCTCCCTTCTTGAGCAGCTAATGGGGATTCGAGGTTCCAAATTGAGCACGAGAGTGCTAAAAGTGCTGACTACCTTGAAAGCACGAGCAGCCGCTAATAAGCCTAGCACAAGTGCTGTGCAACCAGACTGCACTGAACAAAGTGCTAATTCACCCTAAGGTGACGTGAGATTTAAAAGGCGCTAGGGCATGTATACACTCAGTGGTCAAGAGCATCACTGTTTTACGAAGTCCCTGCCTCGTTTCAAGTATAGTCTGGCATTTTTTTTTTCTTTTTTTTTCGCGAAAAAAAACTGATTCTCTGGAATGCTCTTTTTTTTTAAATACACATCTCAACTGTGCATTTGTTTTGTTCATTAGTTGTATAATGCACCAACTTGTGTTCACAAGGTTTGTTTCTGCCAATTCCTGAAGTGCTCGTTGCTGCGCTGATGTGTTTCTCTGTTTTGAAACAAACAAGCAGTTTTGTGATATTTATTTTAATGAATACTCACACCTAGTCAAACATAAACTAGTCTAAAAATTTTGCTGTACTTTGATGACTTTTTAGAGGTAACTGTTGACATAAAGTGTAGCAGCTCATGGGATGCTGTTTCTGTAGAGTATCTCCTTTTTAAAGTTTCTCGGTGGTTTTATTGCTTTTTGTATACTGTTATGTGGCCACATTCTTAACTAAACCACTATAAATGTTGTGATAGCTCTCTGGTGAGCGCTAGTCAGAAGTTATTTAATGTTACTATATAATTCTCACAGAATGGCACTGTGATGTATACATATTCTTTGTTTAATAAAACTTTACTCTTTCCTAAATGTTGTTTGTGCTTTCAGATATGTACGGCAGCAAACGTAATTAGTCACAGACATGGTGGTGGTGCTTAAGTCATTAAGTGGTGAGACAAGTCTTTTTTGTGAAATTGGATGAAAGGACTTACAACAAGTTGCACTACTGGAGCATTTTGTGATGCTCTTCGAGCTGCACAAGATTTCTGTGCAGCAACAACTTTCCATTTTTTTATACAAATGTTCTTTCGATTGGCACTAGTATTCTATGCCAGCCTTATGTTATTAAAAATTATCAATTAATTATTTAACATGGGCATTTAAAACTGTTCGGTCTGTTAATATCTGCATACCTTCAATAGCATGTTCACTAAGGAGTATTTTTATAATGAGAAACAACTTAGCATTGTTTAAATTGCACCTGTACAACACAAAATGTCTACCGGGTGTTGCAACTATAGCAAATGTGCAAGGTTGTCCATTGATTCCAATTCAGCAAAACACTGCTGTCTTCTGTTTATTCCTGGCCAACTTGAATGCTGGATTTTATTCACATTGATACAAACGTGTTCTGTTTTTGGAGATTGCTACAGTGTTGCTCTCACATATATATTTGTTTACCTGTTAAATGCTCGAGGCCCGTGTGCTTAGATTTAGGTGCACATTAAAGAACCCCAGGTGGTCGAAATTTTCAAAGCCATCCACTACGGTGTCGAATCTCACAAGGCGTGGTATCTGCGAAATTATTTATTTTAGGTGACCGGTGGAAATTTATGTAGGACTTTTTCAGCTTTCATATGCATTTTTGTGTCGTGTGGCAGTGGTTTTAGTGGCCAAAAAGATGTCTAGTGGACCACTGTGGGGCATCTGTAATGTTAATTAATGTCAAGCAACGAAGTTTTCAAGCGCACTGTACCTCACATAGGAGCGATTTGACTACCCTAGGGTGCCTCGGGAAGAGTCCCACTGGGTACCAAAAGGTAGTCGGACAAACTCTGCATGACAGTCGTGCGTACCACCACTAACTTTCTGTGATGGTTAAATGACTACTCTAAGGGGGGTCCTGTCGAAGGGTGAGAAGTGTCTCATTGACTAACATGAAGTAGTTGCATCAACTCCATCCAGGGGAGTCGTCTACACCACCATCTTTTTCACAAGGGTAGTCAGCACTGACTACCATGAAGTAGTGGCATCAACTCCATCCAGGGGAGTCACCTACACCACCATCTTTTTCACAAGGGTAGTCGGAGAACTACTCGAATGGGGGGTCAGTGTTGTCATTGCAAAGGGGGTCTCCCTGACAACCTCGAGGTACTTTCGAGGCACCCTTAGGTAGTCGTGGGGACTCTTGCATTGGGAGTAATACAGACACCTCATTGTTGTTGTCATGGAGTCATGGAACTTCTGACTTGAAGAGAGTCAAGCGACACCCCAAAAAGGTCATCACATGTGTAGCGAGCTGTTTACCACCCAAAGGTAGTCGGTTCAGACTCCCTTTTTTTTAGAGTGAGTGGTAGAGTGCTGGGCTGCCACGCAGAGTACCCGGGTTCGAATCCCGTTCTGTCATAGGTGCTTTTACAGTGAAAGCTATTATGAGATCACAACAAGGGTGCCGTAGTTGTCCACCGCCGCCGCTGCTGCCGCCGCCGCCGGTGTCCGTAACCGCTATCGCACGAAATAAGAAAAAAACCTTTAAGAAAAAATGTTCAGGATGGAACGGGGTTCGAACCTGGGTCCGCTCCGTGCCAGCCCAGTGTTCTACCACTGAGCCATGCCTGTGCTCGAAAACCTGGCGCACAAAAACCCTATACAAGCATTATGTCGGGAAGGAGCCGCGCTAACATGAGCAATATAACGTGGCAGAAGAGTGAAACGACAACCAGGCGTCACAGAATGCCATTTGTGTAACCAGGTGTCGCACAATACGAGTTGCATTAAGGGGGTCGTTGAATGCTTCCAACCCATTACGAAGGGCTCAGCCATAATTCTTCGTCGTCCTCAGCCACCGAATCAATTAACGGAGTAGTGGGTAACCTGCAAGCGTACTTGTATTAGTAGCCCCAAGATAGATTGCAAAGGGTTTTAGAAATGGTGCTCTCCCAGCTTTCGCTGTGACTGTGCTGCGCGTTCCGCGCAGGCCTGGCGTTTTTTATTTATTTAGTTTTTTTTCTTATTTCCTGCGATATTGGTTACGCACACCGGCGGTGGCGGACAACTACGGCGCAGAAACGACCCTTGTTGTGATCTCATAACAGCTTTCGCTGTAAAAATATATATCGATCACAGTCTTACCAATTTTCCTGAGACCACCGGGAAACTGTTGTTGTTGTTGTTTCCATTGATACGGCACATACCCACTCCGTGGGATCGGTCAAGAGATCACTATATGAAAAAGTTAGACTTTTCGATTTTATGAATTTTGATATTGTGCTCACAACCAAAATAATCCCGTATATAGTCAGAAAGTGGGCAATAATTGTTTTTCACCCATTCAGATCAGGCACTATATTTCTTTTGTATATAAATTGAAGTGAAAGTTAAAAATAAATAACTGAAATAACAAATGGAATAAAATAAATAAACTTTTTTAAATTCATTGCTGCAATAATAATATATACAAAAAGTAAGGCTTTTAAATTCGCATTCGTTTCGTTTCATGAAGGTAATTACAAACGGCATCGAAAGCATCCTTGTGGCTGAAGCCCAGATCCGAAGCACCGAAAGAAGGTATATTATCACTTGTGAAGTTCAGCCCCAGTTTAGCAAAAAGGGATAGCAAGAAGTCGTTTTCTTATTAATCTGTATCGGGGACATGGCAAAAAATAGTGCTCGATTGATTCTACTTCTAAGCAAAAGTTGCAGAGGTGATACCGCCAGACAAGCCCTGTATAAATATAAATTTAACGGAGGGGCATGACATCTTAATCTAGTTATTATGACTTCCAATTGTCTATTATTCCACCACTGGTTTTTCCATGGAAATTTTAAATGACTCACTTCTGTCCATGACGTTATCAATTCCATGGCGTCTGCACGACGCGAAAATTTTCTGTATCTTGTTGCAGTTGTATTGGCCACTACAGGAACGACCGAAAGTACTGGGCCATTCAATGCCGCTCGTGCTAGTGAGTCAGCCATTTCATTTAATTCTAATCCAGAATGGCCACGTACTCATAATAATTTTATGATCTTCAGTTGTGGAGGGACAAGCATACAGAACGTCTTTAAGGCAATTGATTTTGATGTGGCTGTAAGGGACGTACATACTGACAAGGAGTCAATAATTATGATTGCGTTATGGGCGTTCAAAGGTAGCTTCTGCAGCGCTGGAATAATCGCCAAGAGTTCAGATTCAAACACGGGGGTGTAGTCCGGTAATCTTAACGAAAAAGACCATCCAAGTAAATGGGAGTATATGCCTACGCCTGTCTTTTCATCAATCACTGAAGCATCTGTGGCTGGCTACTATATTTTTTTTCCGCGTGTGCAAGGTAATCTTGCAATCGGCTATTTAAGACCTTGAATGATTGGAGCTTGGGCTTAGACGGAAAAATCTCATCGTATTCTATCTTATTATTCTGATTTGAAACAATTGCTGCAGGCACCTCTCGAATTTTCACATTTATCTTGTCTAGTTGTTTCTGAACAAACATTATCTGAGGTGTACGAAACCATGGCCAATGGGCAAGAAAAAAAGGAGTCTGGGTCATTTAAAAGAGCATATTCAGATCGTCTTAGCGGGTAGCTATAAAACTTTAAGAATGTCTGCACTGCCAGGATACGGAAACGACAAGGCAATATTGGCAAGCGAGCTTCTTTTATACATAAGGTTGTTGGATACAAACTTAGGGAGCCCTAGACATAATCGTAAGGCTTCTCGTTCCAGGATAACCAGAGGCTTAATTTTGTAAGCTGGGCCACCGGATAACAGTACGCACCCGAATTCCAATATTGATTGCATGTACATTTTATATATCATGATCTGTGTATTCCTATGTAGTCCATATCTTCGGTAACTGAATCTGCGGAGAATGCCTAAGGCACGTTGTGCCTTAGATGCTATACTCTCTATGTGTGGAGTCCAGTTTAGTTTTTCATTATAAATTATTCCCAAATATTTCAGTGATTCAACCTGTGGAATGGGCTCTTGTTTATAACATATTGTAACGGGATGAAGAAGACGACGAGGAGGACAGGGAAGAAGACGACGTGGGCAGTCCCCGCTAGCTGGCCACCATCTTGTCAGCCACTGAATTTACTCTGTGTATATATTGTGTAAATATATTCTCCCCGTAACATCTTTGGTGGCGGTGCGGGGTATTCTCTTCACGCAAGACGAAGCTTCGCAGCGGGCGCTTAGTTGCCTCTTCAATGGCGACCGAAGTCAACACCACCGACCCTGCACCGGCTACTGTGCCTTCTTCAACCAGCCCGTCAACCCTCATCTTGGAGCCCCCGAGAGACCCAGGTACCTTTTCGGGCACCGATGGTGTGGACATGGAAGACTGGCTAAAGACGTACGAGCGCGTGGGCGTACGTATGCGATGGGACCCCACGCTCATGCTGGCCAATGTGATCTTTTACCTGAGAGACACCGCGAAGGTCTGGTACGAAACGCACGAGGAGGAGCTGACCAGCTGGGAGTTATGCAAGCAGAAGCTTCGGGAGCTATTTGGAAGGCCTGTCGGACGTCAGCGCTCCGTCCAAAAAGAGCTCGCGTCTCGTGCTCAGACATGCACAGAGCCCTACCTCACGTACATCCAGGACGTGCTCGCTTTGTGCCGCAAGGTGGATTCGCAGATGTCCGAAGCCGACAAGGTCACTCATGTAATCAAGGGTATAGCAGATGACGCCTTTCACCTTCTTGTATTCAGGAACTCATCTACTGTGCAAGACATCATTGGTGAATGCCGACGCTTTGAGGAAGCCAAGAGTCGCCGCATTCTTCACCAATTTGCACGCCTACCCAACACGGCTGCTATGTCCACCTGCGAAGACCCTCGCCGGCCTTCTACAGAAAGTTCCAGCGACGTTGTCCGCATTGTCCGCCGGGAAATTGAAGCGGCGGCTCCACTCACGTCACCAACCCTCAACTCCGACAACTATCACGCCACCGTCTCCCTCATCGAGACCGTCGTGCGTCAGGAATTGGCCAATGTCGGTTTGAACAACGTCTGCGCTATTCATCGACCTATGTCCCACCAAGTCCACCTGTCACTGTCACACCCAACCGCCGTTTTTCTGCTCCCCCACGTTATCGCGACCCGGCGGAATGGCGCACACCAGACGACCGGCCAATATGCTTCAACTGCGGTCGGGTCGGCCATATTTCTCGTTACTGCCGTGCTTGGTCTAACTCCACACCGTGGCCTTACCCTCCGTCCCATCGCCAACCTGCCGGTAATTCACACTCATCGCCGCAAACAGAGCCGCTAACGTCTGATGCCACTTCTTTGCCCACTCGACCCAGCCAATCACCTTCGCCGCAACGCCGTTTCTCCCCGCTCGCACCCATCTCGTCGATCGCCGTCCCCAAGCTCCTTCCGGCGCTCA
>JALIZH010019871.1:0-76082 GCA_030522465.1 Rhipicephalus appendiculatus
CTTACAAGGAAGGCGCCGGTCCTTTCTAAAACTCCTTTGTGTTCCTGCGTATTCGTGTCTTTGACTCCAAGTTTACGCACAGTACACTGTAGCATGTCAAGTGTTTTCAATCAGCGTTTTTCCCGTGTCGCATTTTAATCTTTCTCGGCATAATACTGCCTTCTGTCAGGTTGCTGATATTACCATGGTATTATACGGCGTTTTTCTAGTTGTCACAGAAATGGTTTTGGTGAATAGAAAGATGTTGAAATTGAGCGCTCGCCCTGTCTGTTTCGGCTGCGTCTACATTGTTCGTTTCGCCCATTGCAATGAGTCGTAGACTAGTAGCTCATTACCGAACGGGTGTTGGCAGGTGTCCGAGGAGGTCGTCGAGGTTGACCTGGAGTCCAACGAAGGCGACGCCTACATAGCCGGTCACCAGCTGGACGGCCGCGTGCTGTTCCCCGCGACCGGCTACATGGCGCTGGCCTGGAAGTCGCTCACCAAGCGCTGCGGCAAGCCCTTCGACCAGGTGCCCGTGGTCTTCGAAGACGTCACCCTGCACAGGGCCACCATCATACCAAAGAGCGGTAGGTATAGCCTATGAGGGCTTCCATAGTGGAAAGGTTTAGATTTAGGTGCATGTTAAAGAACCCCAGGTGGTCGAAGTTTCCGGAGTCCTCCACTACGGCGTCCCTCATAATCATGTAGTGGTTTTGGGACGTTAAACCCAATATTATTAATAGTGAAAAGGCCGGTCATTCGGCTCCCTCCTTTAGAGCGCCTGTCGTGGGGCCCTACCGCAGGCGTGCTCATGGTTCTCCATTAGGGAAGGCCAAAGTTCCCTGCAGCGTACCCCCCCCCCCCTCCCCTACCTTCCCCACGTTTGTCGAGTCTGATTGAAAACAAGCTTCTAAAGTCGGATACAGATTTAGAAGTCTGGGGATATCAGAATCGGATGTACATGAGCCTGCACCAATGGATGCGCGCTCCAGAATGACGTCATGAACGAAACGGCGGGTGCCCCCGCCTCGCATTAGATTGCCGTGCGCATGATCGGGACTATTTCTGTAATCGCGGAAGCGATCTGCTGCCGGGCTTCTGTCGTCTGGGTGGGGCTTCTCCCGGCGTCTTAAGTTGTATCTGACTATGCATGTTAACGCAAGTTAACGCAAATGAAGCGATAACTTGCTTCTTACAAACGACCTGCCTCAGGTCCCCGACTTTCCAGGGTTAAAGATGGGAAGTAGACAGTTCTTGCAATAGAACATTGAGGTTGTTCAGCCGTCATTATCGTCGAAAACATGCGTGGCAATAACCCCGCACATTCAACAATAGCGGGAACGTCCTATACGGAGTATAGGTATGGAACATACTTAGCGCCCCACTTCGATTATTCGGATATATATGTGCAAGGGTGCTCCACAGTCGCCGTCATGGCTGCTAGTGGCACTGACTAACACTTCCAGGTTTAAATGCACGTATATTAGATGTGAAGCATCTTATGGCGAAGCTTAATCCGGTGGTGGTGGTGGTGGTGGTGGTGGTGGTGGTGTGCCGCGTGCCCACCGTTACTGCGGATGCGCAAACAGTTAAAGAAAAAATAAAAATAAAAAACCTCCTCTCCCCCTCTCTCTCCCCTAGGCATCCCTCCCCACGGCAACCACACCCTCACTGCGCATGCGCCTCCCTTCCTCTCTCCCCTCTTACACTCCCCCCCCTCTCTCCATCCCTGCCCGCGGCGTCTAACTCCCCCCTGCGCATGCGCGTCCCCCCCTCTCTCTCCTCTCCTACGCTCCCCCCCCTCTCTCCTCTACGCATCCCTGCCCACGGCGTTCACACTCCCACTGCGCATGCGTGTCACCCCCTCTCTCTCCTCTCCTCGCTTCCCCCTCTCTCGCCTCGCGACGCCGACGCAGGCAGCGTCTGCTAGCGAGTTTCTTGGTTGAAAAAACCGACTGCTCGCGCTGCATAACCGTTCACTGGCCATCCCGTATATATGGCAATGGATCTTGACCTCCAAGGTGGTGCCGGTGGAAGATTTCTCCTGTGCGTTGTTGAACAATAAAAATTCGCAGCGTGCGCGTTAACTAAAAGCGGAGTGCGGGTCTCTGTGTCCAGTCGGAGTCTTCTGTCTCTCATTGCCCATTAGCAGCGATTGGCATGTTCCAGTAGGAAACACTGCTCCATCACTGCCTGCTTTGCGCCTCCCCAGTTTTCTCTCCTGCGCAACGCTGCGATGAGCGCCAGCGTCAACGCCGCCGCCAGTGTAAGCGTTAGCGCCCGCTGCTTCACATCTACACATGGTTCCCTTTAGCGGGAGATGGTGTAATTTATATTCCATAATTGGTGTATTCATGTCGGAGGTAGTGGCCAAGTACTGCACCAAATAATGAATGGTAGTCTACCACTATCCCTCAAGAAGAAGGTATATAACAGCTGCATCATACCGGTGCTTACCCACGAGCAGAAACCTGGAGGCCCACAAAGAGGGTCCAACTGAAATTGAGGATGACGCAGCGAGCAATGGAAAAGAAAATGATAGGTGTAACCTTAAGAGACAGGAAGAGAGATGAGTGGGTCAGGGAACAAACGGGAGTTAGGGATATGACAGTTGAAATCAAGAAGAAATGGACATGGGCCGGGCACGTAGCGCGTAGGCAGCATAACCGCTGGTCATTAAGGGTAACTGACTGGATTCCAACAGAAAACAAACGCGTGAGGGGGGAGACAGAAAATTAGGTGGGCCGATGAGATTAAGAAGTTTGCATGTAGAACGGGGCAGCAGAGAGCACAGGACCGGGTTGATTGGCGGAACATGGGACAGGCCTTTGCCCTGCAGTGGGCGTAGTCAGGCTGATGATTATGATGATGATGATGATGATGATGATGATGATGATATACCCCGTAAAGTGGACGGGCCGATGACTGCCGCTGTAGCTCAGATGGTAGACAATCGGAAGCGTTATTCGAAGGTCGCAGGTTGGGTCCCTGACAGTGGCAAGTTAGCTTTTCGTCCACTTTCCTTTCTTCACATTTACATTGCAATTACTTCTAATAACATCTGCTACACTTTCCTTGGCATAATTGTCCGTTAGACCTAGCATGCGGTACGACTGTTTCGTATCATTATGGCTTCAGACTCTGTCTATTATTCCATAAAAGGGCAGCTGAAGTGGCCGACTGGCCACTCTAGACAAGTGCGATTCAACTGTACAGTGGTTAAGCTGCTTGGTGCTACTGACCCGACAGGCGCTGGTTAGATCCAGGCCTCGAGGGTCACATTTCGATGGTGGATACACGTGCATACCCGTGTACCCGTGGATACCCTGGATACCCGGGGATACCGTGGATACCCGTGTACTTTGATTTAGGTGCGCGTTAATGAACCTCAGGTGGTCAAAATCTCCTCCATTACGACGCGCCTTATAGCAATTTCAGATGTTTGGCTCATAAAACACTAGCAATTATTATTTGAATGCATAGCCTAGCGAGTGAAAGGGGTTAAATCGGGCAGGCTTGACAAACACTCACCGTAACATCAAGTTTACGATCGCGTAAACAGTGTGCTTACCCTGAAAGCTTCCTAGTGCGCATGCGCTGCATGCGATGAACGATGTGCCTTCAAGCGTGTCACTAATAATACAGGATGCCATGGCCTCCTGAGACCCACAGTGAATTGAGTGTCATGGATTTTTTTCTTAACTTGCATAAACGCTGCTTCTGAGCGCAAAGGTGAAAAGTGTCACGTAGTTTTTCTGTATTTCATGTTACTTGGCCGCAGCATATTGTCCAATGTATTGAACAATGGGGCTCTAGGGGGGGCTGTTTTGGAAACAGAAGGTATGGGGTACCGAAATATGTATTTTGAAGTGTTTTTCTAGTTCTTACGAACACAAATAATGCTTAAGTACTCGTTAACACATGCAAGAAGTCGTATAAAAATTGACCCCACTTCCTAGGCGGCTGCCGTCTCAGTCGTGCTCAGTCTCACCATTTCAAATGATCCTGGAAAGGCGAGATACGAAGCGACTTTAGCCATATTTGCTAAATGGCAGCGGGTCCCAGTAGCAGCTAAAAACGTGCTTCTAAGGAGGAGGCAAGCGCTCCATTGTCCAATATATTGGACCAATTCGCACTGCTGGAACTCAGGAGGATAGTGGAGGGCTCCGGAAAATTGGACCATCTGGTGTTCAGTTTAACGTACACTGACATTACATGGTACATGGGCCTCTAGCATTTGGCCTGCATGGAATTGCGACCGCCGCGGCTGGAATCGAACCCGCAACCTTCTAGTCAACAACCGAGCACGATAACCACTGTACCACCGCACCGGGACTTCTCTTCATGGTGTGTGGCACCGTGGATAAGGACACCGTTAATTTCCATTAGGTCGCATTAGTCGTATTAAAAGCGACAACCGCACCAAGACAAATACAATGAGAAGAGCACACACAGCGCTGCCAGCAAGGAACAAAAAGCACACATGGCGAAACGATTCTTTTTTCAGTCTGTCTTGATGTGGTTATCGCTCATCTGTAGCTCAAAAAGTCACGCTGTCCGTTATGCATTTGCCCAAGATAACTCGAAGGCAAACGCCATCTTTTTGTTCTCAGTCTCGGTGCGCTTAGCGCTTTCAATACGTCCCATTACCAGCTAGCTCGGACCGAGACCCTGCTTCTATTTGGTCTTGCAGGCTCTGTGAAGTTCCTGGTGAACATCATGCGTGCCTCTGGCGAGTTTGAGGTGTGCGAGGCTGGCACTGTGGCCGCGAGTGGCCGCATCCGCATGGCCGAAAAAGGCGAGAAGCTTCTGGAGAAGGAACCCCCCGGGAACACCTACAGAGACCGTCACCTACGAGCTGGAGGCCGAGGACATCTACAAGGAGCTCAGGCTTCGGGGCTACGAGTACTCCGGGGGCTTCCGGGGCATCATCAAGGCCGACCTCAACAGTAAATTATTCACCTCCAGTTTAGCCGCTCACTTATCGCGTACTGCGTTGCACACAGTCTGAAAAGTTCGTGTGTGCTGCAGCTGATGTAACGTTGCTTGAATGTATTTTGCAATGTTTAGGAAAGGGTTGGCTGCAGTACAAATGGATAAGTTGCAAGTAGAGCATGTGATGTCGGCTTCGCGAAAATGTCACTGGCACATGATGACAATGTGATGAATCGGCAAGAAATTGAAAAAAGGGATACGTTTACACTAGCCTTGTAAAGCTTAAGAAACAGAGAAGCTGGTTCATCTTAAGGGCTTAACGTGGCCTACTTGGCTGATGCTAAGTCTTTCCTTGGCGTAGACAAAGTAGAGTCCAGCCACAGCCTGTCACAGACCATGCAAGAATGTCCAAACTACATTGCCAGAACTAACGTGCAAAGCTGGCTTTGTCACCCCCGGTTAAAAGCACGGGCCTTGCGTCGCTCGTACTCGGCTCGCGTGGCGGGCAAACTCGTTGCGGCAGCTGCGCGGAGTGTCTTCGGTGGGCACGGTGGAGACAGTCCGCGCATAAGCAACGGCGTCATAAGCGTCATAAGCAACGGCGTGGAAGGTTTCTTGCATTCACCAGACGTTTTACCTCGAGTTTAAAAAAAATGCGAATTATTCTGTCGCATAATACATTCACTTCCAAGAAGGATCGATATTACCTGCACAACTTCCTCTCTGCGACCCTTGCAGAACCCTACGGCAAGCTCAAGTGGGAAGAGAACTGGGTAACCTTCGTCGACACTATGCTGCAGTTCAGCATCCTCGCGCACCCTGCAAGAACCCTCCGTCTGCCGGTCAGAATACAGTCGTGCCGCATCGACCCTGAAGTCCACGCTAAGGTCTACGAGAAAGTCGGCAATGCAGGTAATTATGCCTTATTATATATGCACACTTATAATGTAGTCGCGAGCCGCAGGACGAGCGCTTAATTGTCCTGATGTAGTCGTTTTTTTTGTGTCATTGTTCTCGCCGCGCTGCTTCTTCCTCAGCTCTAGACACATGGTCATTTTTATGACCTTCGATTACGAAGCATATCAGGCTCCACGCATTTAATACCCAATCCTGATAAAAAAATAACTTAGTTGACAGGCGTGTCTATACGCGATGATTGCGTAAACAAATTTTTGTCTGTCATTGCTGTTACGCATGCAATATTAACCACAATGAAGGTAATTGTAAGTAAATTACGCTAACTACGCCTTGTTCTTCGCTATCTCTCCCGTTTAGATGCTACAGGTTAGTAGCAAGGACGCCATCTTTAATCTCCAACGGTCATTTCTCGGTAGGTGCAGTGTATATCGCAACAGCTGCTGTAGTACGGGAGCCTATTACGCTTGCTCGCATACGCTCTTCTCAGAACGCACTAATAGGAACGCAATTATAACGGCATAGTTTATACCTGGAGAGCAGAACTACACTGGCGATTCTTGCAACGAAGAAGGCATGTCATCCTGTAGGAATTAGCTCCTGTCTTCTTTTATCGTCACATTTTCTTTGAGGTCTCCACGTGCTCTCATACACTATTTTTTTTTAAACTGTTCCTCCTCAAAGGCATCGACATCGTCTACAACCCATACCTCAACACGTGCCTCGCCGGCGGCGTTGCCATAACCGGCCTCAAGGCTAGCATCGCCCCAAGGCGTGCCGTGCAGCAAACGCCTTTCCTCGAAGAGTACCAATTTGTGCCCTACGTAGATGGCGACAAAGCCAGCAACCAACGCGAATCCCAAATCCGCGAGTACGCCGCCGTTTGCTGCGGCATCGCGCGGCACGTCCTCGAGTCTTGTGGCATGAACAAGTCTCAAATCAGCGACATCATGAACGGTTTCTGCGAGGCTCCCAAGGCAATTCTCAACCGGTACTTGGAAAACCCGGACGACAACCAGGGCCTCCTCAAGGTACTGACCACTATCCAGAAGCAGCACGACGGCTCCGCCACGCCCCTTGTAGCCACAGTTCAGTCCGTACTGGCGGCCCACAAGGAGGACATGGAAAGGGACCTTCTTAACACAGTCCTTTTTGAAGAGGACCCTCTGCGGCACTTGCTGGACGTCGTGGTCGAGAACACGAGCACCAAGAAGATCCGCGTTCTCGAACTGGCTGACGGAGGCAGCACGGTGATGGCGCCGTGGGTCACGAAACTGCTCCGGCTGTCTCACGTCCTTCTCAAGACCGACTACACCGTGGCCCACCCAGCTCCGGACATGATCGCGGCTGAGCAGCTCCCCGAAGGAACGAAGACGATCAAGTGGGACTCCGCATCGGCCTCCAAGGACGTACTTCCAGAAGCCGAGCTCATAGTCTCGCGTGGCGTCACCGGCACATCCGGCAATAGTCTCGAGTCCGAGGTTGAGAAACTCTACTCCCGTTGCAAGGAGAGCGGCTTCGTCCTGCTCGCCCAGCGCACGTCCCTCACACCGGCCGAGATGTTCCTGTCGACCGTCAGCAAAGTTCCGCTGCGTTTCCACGCGAGGAAAACCCTGGAAGCTGCGTTCCATGCCAGAGGGTTCCGCGTGGTGGGCCTCAAGTCCAATAATGTTTCCACGCTGCTCTTGTTCCGGAAAACGTCGCCCGTCGACGTCGCTAAGCAGGAGGTGATCAGAGTCAAGAACGCTAGCTACGACTGGGTCGTGCCTCTCAAAACAAAGATAGCCGAGTTCGAGAACAGGCCTGCCGGAGAAAACATCTGGCTCCTCGGAGAGGACGCGAACGTCAGCGGAGTCGTAGGACTGACCAACTGCCTCAGGCAGGAAAGCGGAAGTCACGTCAGGTGCATACTCAAAGCCAGCGTCAAGGGGTCCAACAAAGTCTCCGACTTCAGCCTGAGCAACCCAGCGTACAAGGAGATACTGGAGAAGGACCTGGTCATGAACGTCTATCGCGACGGACAGTGGGGGTCGTACAGGCACGTGGTCACGCAGTCCGACGGACCACCGAAGACCACCACGCCGTGTGCCTTCCTGAACGTGCAGACCCGGGGTGACCTGTCCAGTCTTCAGTGGTACGAGTCACCGCTGCGATACGCTTCGCCATCCACCAGTGCAGAGAGCGTTCTTTGCAGCGTGTACTACGCTCCACTCAACTTCCGAGACATTATGCTGGCCACCGGAAAGCTTCCGCCGGATGCCTTACCCGGTAAGTAGCGACAATACCGTGCTTCCACTGCATCTTCCTTTACGTATATACTACTTCTTTCAATTACCGAATACTGGTACCTGCAACCCAACCACATTGTTGGAAGAACGGCACAAATTGTAATCTACGCCTAAATACCAATGATATGCAGTCGATTAATAACTTGTTAGTGTTTAATAGATTATTTCGTAAGTTGTGTTTTTCTAAAACGTGACACGCATGATTACGAACTAAACAGCAACAATTATTCCACTGTAATCTTGCGTACTGGCGAAAAGATGTACAAAAAAATTATTGTATGTCTCAACCTTACATTATCAGGAATAACTCTTTGGGTTTCCGTCCTAAAACCACAATATGCTTATGAGGGAAGTCTTAGTGGAGGGTTCCGCAAATTTTGACATCCTGGACTTCTTTAACGTGGACCTCCATATAACAACATGGGCCTCTAGCATTTCGCCTCTATCGAACTGTGACTGCCGCGGCTGGGATTGAAGACCGTGATTTCCGGGGACTTTACATTATTAGAGGCTGCTGCAATTCGTTTATATGTATGAAAGTTGCACATCAAGTAATGGTATCGTAATTTAGGGGTGAAGCACTTTAAAGGGGCCCTGCAACACTTTTTGAGCATGGTCAGAAAACGCTGCCGATCAGTAGTCGAGGCTCCCGAGAACACGCCAGCCAAATATTATAGCGCAGCACGCGGCCTGGAATTCACAATAAATTATCAAATTCAGCTAAAAATTGCTTTCTCTTCTCTCGACAAATGACTTCACAAGCTCAAAATCACTCGTCACAGCCATTGTATCAGCCATTGGCTGATTTGAGCATGGCGCGCTCGGTAGTTACAGGGGCCGCCGCGGGAAGCCGCGACTTGTCAACGCGCGCGCGCGAGCGATCGCAATGAAAATTCGCGTATTCGAAGAAAAAAAAACAGAAAAAGCGCTCAAGGTGACGAGGCGCGTGTGACGTATTTAGTTCCCCGTGCCATCCCTCCCTGCTTAGCTTCCAGCGCTTTCGTCCGGACGAGAGAAGAGAGAATGCTATTGCAGCGTGCGACAAATCTTTGTAACTCCACTCGTACTGGACGGATTCTCAAAGTTTTTGCGCGGTGAATCGGCGAGGCAATAAGCTCCTTCAGTGAATTCATTCCATGGCTACTTGGAAAAGTGTTGCAGGACCCCCTTAAGACCGCACAATGTCCGTAAACCGCCGCCCGGCGTCTACAGCAGATGTAGCGCAGGTGCATCTGAACAAACCGAAACATCTGTGAACAACAAAAATGGTTATCAAAATCCTGTTAACCAGAACAAACAAAATAAAAGGCCACAACGCCGTAAAGACACCTACATTTAACCACCCATTAATCAAAGCATATGACAGAACAAAAGGTTAACAAGAACAAAATAAAAGGCTGTTAACCACAACAAAAATAGAAGGTCACGATTCATGATCCGATGCACACTGCTTGGCCCCGTCATCAGCATTCACTTCGTGGAATATGTGTGGTTTCATTATTATTATTTTTTTGAATCACGCTTAGAAGGTTTGTGTGTACTGACTTCGTTGAAACAGGCAACCTAGCTTCCTCCGACTGCGTCCTCGGCCTGGAGTTCTCCGGCCGCGACCCCAATGGTCGGCGTGTCATGGGATCCGTGGCTTCCCAGGGCATGGCGACGACAGTGGCCGCCGACCCGGGCTTCCTGTGGGAGGTGCCGGAGTCCTGGAGCCTCGAGGAGGCCATCCACGGTTCCGGTCGCCTACTCGACCGCCTACTACGCCCTCGTGGTCCGAGGCAACATGAGGCCCGGAGAATCCCTGCTCGTCCACTCCGGTAGCGGAGGCGTAGGACAGGCCGCCATCTCGATAGCCCTGTCCATGGGCTGCACGGTCTTCACCACCGTGGGTAGGTGCTGAGTGCAGTGAAACCTCAGATCTCATCTTACATCATTTCTCATTGTCATCTTCAAAAAGTGCATCGAATGTTTTACAAAGAAATTGTCCTTAGCCTATCCCTGTGCCGTCGTCATCGTCGTCATAGTAGTAGTAGTAGTAGTAGTAGTAGTAGTAGTAGTAGTAGTAGTAGTAGTAGTAGTAGTAGTAGTAGTAGTAGTAGTAGTAGCAGCAGCAGCAGAAGTAGTAGTAGGCGTCACGCAGGTCGCGTGACGATAGGGGACACAGGACACGCGCTGTATTTTCGCACTGTTTCTGAATGGCTCGCCTTCACACTAGGGATGCAGAATTATCGGTAAACGGACTATCGATAGTATCGATATGTTTTGTTGAACTATCGATAGTCTAAGGAAACTATCGGTAGTACTGCTATTGATAAACAATCGATATTATCGACAGTGCAATCAATGGTACCGTCAACAGTACTGCTGCTGACAGTATATTCAATAGTGGTGTGAATAATTATGCTGTTGTTGAGCTGCGATCATAAGTCGGCAAAATCACTCATGCGTCTACTCACTCAGACTCACACAGACTCAGATCGAGCCTCTAGGCTAAGTCTGAGTGAGTCCGGGTGACTAATACTTTGGTGAGTTTGATTCCGAGTGAGTCCGGCTGAGGTAAATATTAGTGAGTCTTACTTCGAGTGGGTCCGCTCGAAAAATATTTTAGTGAGTTTAAAGCTCCGAGTGAGCCCTAAGTGAAAAATATATTCCTTGAGTGAGTCTGAGTGAGCTCCACAGTTATGTGCCGACGTATGGTTATAACTACTCAAATTCAGTCTTACTAGCCTTACTATCAGCCTTATATCGGCTCCCATTCATACTCACGCCTACTCACACATAATGCGATGAAATATCGTTCCCTACGCCAGCTCATTATTCACTGTTCAGGGGCCTGAGTTACGAGCTGGGCGAGGTGCTTTGATTTCCCCTCCGCAATCTCTTTTCATGGGAAGGTCTTGATAAAAAAAAGATCTCGTGAGTGATCTTTCTCAAAAAAAAACATTCTTACCGAATTGCAACCACCTAAAACTCCTATTTAAATGTACGATATCAAAAGTCGTCAACTAGAGCTCCCATTAGACGACAGATTGTTGTCAAGTAGCATAGACAACATGTTCAAATAAGCTAAATATGGGCTAACGGACTCGTGAGTCGACTCACGCAGACTCACTCAGACTCAGATAGGAGCCGTGAGTCTGAGTCTTTGTCAGTCCGGGTGTGTAATGTTATGGTGAGTTTGAGCCCGAGTGAGTCCAGTTGAAAGAAATTCAGTGAGCCAGAATCAAAGTGAGTCCGCCCTAGGAAAAGTTTGGTGACACTGAGTTCAAATGAGTCCTAGGGGCAGAATATATTTCATGAGTGAGTCTGAATGAGCTGCACATATTACCGAATTGCGATATTGCTGAATCATTTGCGATAGCCCACTATCATCAGCGCTCAATTCGCTTAATTTATTAGCAATCTTCTGGCGATAGAAATAAATTGTTGCCGCAATCGAATTGCTGGAGAACGTCCACAAATAAATTCATACTCAAAAGTAACCAGTTGCCACATTACAATTGAAAACCTAGCTTTTGATATTTCTATTTGAAATCACAAAATGCAATACATGTTTGAAGCCGCCCAGTTCCGTTACAGTTCAGCTTCATAATCAAGTGTCCGCCAATCATTCTGCAGAAGGAACGCAAGCATGTCAACTTTCTTGTCCATCTGCCGGCTCCTCTTACTCCTCCATAAACTACCACACACTTGGAGAATCAAGTTTAATGCTGCAGTGAGTTCGCGCGATTCTATTTTATACTATTGATAGTACCATGAAACTTACTATCGATAGCACTATCGATAGTTTCTTCTACCATCGATATTTCGACAATGACTCAACTATCGATAGTATCGATACTGTAGCGATGCTTTGGAACCTAGAAAGGGGTTGCACTCTCGAGAGCCTTCTAGTGGGTCTTCTGCAAAAAGGACGCCGCTCGCGCTGAGAGTTCGTGCCTGGCCGTGGCTGTCGCCATTACGCAGTATCTCTGAGTACCGGCAAATAAACGCCTTAACAATACTACCATCGATAGTTCTGCATCACTACTTCGCACGCTATTAAGTTACCATAGGGAAATGCATGAAGAAATAAATTAAGGCGAAATGTTAATGATGATGATGATGATCGACAAGATGCTAATGATGCTTTGTTTTCACATAAATTAAATGAACGATGGTGATGATGATGGTCGAAATGATGATGACTTTCGGTACAAAACGCTGGGAGATCAAATTCACTCTTTCATTAATTACATTAGTTAGAGACTTTATAATAATTCTAGTTAACCAAGTATAGGACCTGGGACGCGTAAGAGGGTCATGTAGATAACACGGAGGGCACACTTGGTAGGATTCCGGTACCACCGGTGGCATATATTTGGCGAGAGGCGTTTGCTGAGCTGAATGCTCATGTGATCCCACTAGGAATCGCGTGACATGAGGCGTTCCCTGAAACACGTTTGCCTGAGGCCGCAGGTCTCGTGATCTCTTTACCCAATCTGGTTATGGGAGCGGGTATTTCAAATTTATCGGCAGATTTACGACAGCACGTGATCTCGCCAGCCAATCATGCACCCGAGCACCTACAGGTTCGCTGTCCGACGGCTTTCATGGCGTGGAAATGACAAAATTTTTAACACGAAAGTGTTTTATGCGGGCTCCACCACGGCTCCACTGACGTATTTCCGTCACGGATATGACGTTGTAAAATATAAACTTAACACATTGCAAAGAAAAAAACCAGAAGAAAAAGTTCCTCCGCCAGGTGTCGAAATTACGACCTCTCGCTCCGCAGCACGCGGTGCTAGCCATTCAGCCACGGAGAGTACATCGTTTAGCTTACTAACGGTGAGCTATTTATATACGCCATATACCGTTGGCGGTCCGCAGAGCTCCAAGGTTTATGCGTTTTCTGTTTACGCAAGTACCTACATGGAACATGACTTTCGACCAATCTGAGCATTTTGTCGCGGAATGTGGACCACAGAACCAACGGACAGCGTGCTTTTGACATATGCTGAAAAGTAGGAAATAAATCTTCTAGTTCAGTTCTAATAGCAGCGTAATCTCCTCTGTCGTAGCTGAACACTTTTCTTCGTGGAGTTTGTGATGTCGATACACGCTGTATGGCAATCTCTGCGACAAAGGCCCTGTGGTCGCTAATACCTGGGCAAACAGTAATCCCTGATACTAAGTTTGGTTCGTTGCAAAGCACCAAGTCTAAAATTGAATTATCTCCTGTAGGTTCCAGCACGTACTGCTGTAAACCATACAATCCGAGCAGTTCTTCAAATTCCGAGTAGATACGGGAGCCATCACCAGCTCCACGTCCAGCACTCCAACTAAAATTCGGCAAGTTAGAATCTCCCCCAAGAAATACACTGTTAGGCATAAGAGATAGCACATCAGACAGCAAACCGAATGATTCACTTCTGCCCGGTGGGCGATAGAATGTCCCGAACACGACATTGTTTCCCTTGGGTAAATTGACGAGGCACCAGACAGATTCAGGTTGTTTTCAAAAAAAAAAAAGTTCAGAGCTTGGCAATGTATTTGATATTAAAAGAAACAATCCCCCCGCCATGACCATGTCTATCTTTCCGATAGACAGTAAGACCTGGCGGAAAGATTTCCACGTTACACACAGAGTCATCCAACCATGACTCAGTGCCCATTACAATTTGAGGCTTAATGGTTGCTACCAAGGACATAAAACTATCGACTGTTTTTTATACTGCGACAATTTACTAGCAGAACAGAAAGACGTTCAGGCAGTGAACAACCCTCTTTGTTATCATTGAGGGAAACAGAATTCAGTGTAGGTCATTTGCCTCTAACCATTTGCGCATGCGCCCTTAGTGGGACTGGCATCTGCGTGTCACGATCCCAGACAATTGTTTGCCCATTGCTAATCAGTTTATCATAACTTAGACGTACACGATTTTCTTTGCATTCTCTTTTATCTTTCGCATAGTTCCACAGCTGTCGGCCTTTTTTCTTGCACGGCCTGGCTAAAAATCCTCGGAAATACTGTACGAAGTACCCTTTAGTTTGAAAGCATTTTTAAAGCATTTTAAAGACAGTCTTTTGCCTTCCACTTGCAAAAAAACGTGCTACGATGGGCCGGTTATTGGTTTCTTTAAAAGCCCCTATGCGGTGAGCCCGTTCAATTGATATGTCATCAAGTTTCATCACATCCTTGCGTATTCCCCTAATTAAATTTTCTGACGTTTCCCAAGTCTCATTTTTTTCCTTATCAGGCACGCCAAAAAAATAACAAGTTCTGTCTACGGGTTCTATTCTCTAAGTCATCTACCTTAGCCAACAATTTGTCTTCAATTTTTTCCACACGAGTAATACGACTTTGCCACAAGACTTGTCTTCTCTATTAAGTTCGTTATGTTAGATTCCAGTTTACTTTGTTCAGTTGTAATTTCTGTTAACTTCGCAAGCACAGTTTTCTGGCCCGTTTTCATTTCTAATAGGATCCTCTCGATGTTCGTTATTTGCTCACGCTCTGCCGCATTCATGGGTCCTGGATTTAGCTCTACTTATCCCGATTAGAGTATCAAAAATTGAGAAAGCATCAAGCATCTATTGCAAAGAAAAAAAATCACAGCATATCCACGGAGTGAATGATGATGAGTGGGCGAAGTTCCAGAGGTTCCGCCGAAACGCGCTTGTGTGCACGTTTCGCCGCCGCTTCGCGGGCTCTCAGCTCGGGGTCCTCTTGCCGGCGCTTCCGTGCCGCTTCGGCTTCGCGGGCTCTCAGCTCAGGATCCGCTTGCCGGCGCTTTCGTGCCGCTTCGGCAGCGAGAGCCCTCACCGTCTCTGGATCCTCTTGCCGACGCTTCCGTGCAGCTTCGGCTTCGCGGCGAGCCCGCGCTGCAGCCACTTTCCGAGCCCTCCGCTCCGCCGCCTTGTCTTCGTCGCTCATTGCGCGCTGACTGCCGAGCGAAAGAGGAAGCGCGCCAAGAGCGAACGCATTTTGTAGCTTTCCCCCTCTAGCGGTCTCCCGCATCGGGGGGTGGAGCGAGCGCCGCCGCGCCTCATGCGGTCACCGATTCAATGAGCGCAATGCGCCTCCATCCAATGAGATTCTAGCGTCTCCGCGTGATCCAGCGGTCTCCTATCACACTAGAGCACGCAGCCGAGCCGTCTCCTACGCATCGGAATGGAGCGAGCGCCCTAGCGCCATCTAGTGATCAATTCACGTGGATGGATGGATGGATGGATGGATGGATGCTATGAGCGTCCCCTTTATAACGGGGCGGTGACATGTCTGCCACCAGGCTTGAAAAAAAACTTTTTTGTGTTGGCCTAATGCCTTATCTACAATGATTAAATCTATGTTATTATAGCAAAGAAAAATATAAATTCACGGTCCATCTCTCTGCCTCTTAAGGCAGAATGGCCTTATTTTTCCCATTCTTCATTTTTGTCCTTTATCTCTACTTTTCTGCCACCAATACTCTAACCGTCTCTTACTTATTTCCATCGCGGACGTGTTCAGCTTTCCGTTGTCCCTAAAACCCAAGGCTTCATGTAGACTCGTGCCCACGCGTATATCTGGGTGGATATCGCCACATTCAATCAGTACATGTTCCATCGTTTCCTTAGTTCCCCCCACAGCATGTACATTGTTCTTCTTCGTTACAGAATCTCGCTTTATAGCTACGCGTTCTAAGGCAACCCGACCTTGCTTCAAACAGTAAAGCGCTTCCCCTTGAATTATCATAAAACCTCTCCCTCCTTATTTCGTTTTTTCCCTTTCGGTAGTCACTGAGAGCCGGCTTCTTTTCCATCGCTGTCATTCAATAACTCCTCTCCGCCTCTCTGACTTTTCGCTTAATGCTCCTTGTTGCCATGTCGCCCACACTGCTAGCCGTATATTTACTGGTGAGCCTCCTAGTTATTTTTCTCCACTGCGTGTCGACGCTTTTTTCTATACAAATACCTGAAAACCTTCCCTGCCCGTCTACTCTCCTTCATTTTCCTCAGCCTCTCTTCAAACCTAATTTTGCTCTGAGCTTCCCCTCACTTCAAAACCTGTCCATCCCATATCACCCTTTACAGTCTCATTTGTCGTCTTCCCGTGAGCGCCCAACGCGAGGCGTCCCACAGTCCTTTGATTTACATCCATTCCTGATTGCACCTCTGACTTCATGCACACCACTGAGTTCCCAAATGTAAGCCCCGGAACCATCACACCCTTCCACAGCCCTCGAAGCACCTCGTACCTATTGTATCCCCATAACGCTCTGTGCTTCATGATTGCAGCATTCCTCTTTCCCTTTGTTACCGATGCTTTCTCTTGTACCTCCATATATCTATCCCCCTCATTTACCCACACTCCGAGGTACTTGTACTCGCTTACCCTCGGTATTTCTTGGCCCTGCATTAAGACCGCATGGTCTTCGTGATTATTGAATACCATCAATCCACATTTTGTTGCACTAAAACCTAGTCCTAGAGCCTCGCCTTCCCTTCCGCATATATCTGCCAGCCGCTGTATATCATCTTGACTGTCCGCAAATAAGACAATATCGTCAGCGTAAAATAGACCTGGAAGCTTCTGCTCAACCATCGCGCCGGCCTGTTTGTGTGACAAATTAAATCCAATGTTGCTACCTTCTAGCGCTTTTTCCATCCTCACCATGTACAGCATAAATAACAGTGGGGACAAAGGACATCCCTGTCTCAGCCCCTTGCTAATGTCAACGCTGTCCTTGCTGCTTATTCCTTCCCATTCTACACAAACTGTATTTTCTCGGTATATTTCCCTCAAAAGCTGTATACAGTCGTCACCTATGCCCACTTCCTTCAATATATCCCACAAAATTTCCTGATTAACGTTGTCATATGCCCCGGTGATGTCTAGATAAGCTATGTATAAGGGCCTGTTTTCTATTTTTGATATTTCTATACACTGTGTAAGAACAAACAGGTTATCGTCTAACCGCCTGTCGATTCGGAATCCATTCTGGAGTTCTCCCAAAATATGATTTTGCTCTACCCACGTTTCTATTTTTAATTTTATTACCTGCATCGCCAACCGGTATAGTACCGATGTAATGGTTAGCGGTCTATACGAGCGAATGTTATCGTTTTCTCCCCTGCCTTTATAGATTAAGTTCATTCTACTTTTTCGCCAACTGTCTGGTATTTTCCCTCTCCTGTAAGCACTTTTCTACGGCTTTCAGCAGTGCTTCTTTAGTGCTATGTCCTAGTTCGTTAATGAGGCTGACGGGAACCCCACCTAAGCCCGGAGTAGTGCGCTTAGGAATTTTTCCTTCGGCCTTCTTCCAAGTTGAAATTCTCAAGTACTACATCTTCCTCGGTTGTGCTCTTCTGCATACTTTTACTCACCGGGGGAATCCCCTGGGCGACCTTTTTAAACGAATCGGCTGTTACCTTTCGGATGTAACCTAGCGCTTCATACCCTTCCAATTGATTTCCTCCTTCATCTACCATATGTTGTTGCATTGTGACAGACTTCCTACCTAGCGCTTTTAGGTGGCTCCAAAATATCCTAGGTGCGGCCTTCTTCTTTTCGCGAATCTCTGTCATCCAGCGTTCACTTTCGCCTTTAATTTTTGCCTCGACTAATTTCTGCACAATGGATTTTTGCTCTAAATATATTTCCCATACTTGGTTGACTTCATCCTGTGGCCGCTTCTCCTTTTTTGCCCTGTCTGTGCTGCCGTGATGCCTCACGTCCCTTCTCGATCGCATCCCGGATTTCTTCGTTCCACCAACTTTTTGGCTTTCTCTTTCCTTTCCAAGAAATAGTTTTCTTCTCTTTTTCTATTTCTTTCGTGATTACATGTAGCAGCTCACTATACTTCCAAGTCTTTGCCTGGCAGTTTGTCTACTTCTTCCTCGACTTTTGCGGCTATATTTGTTATTTGTTTCTCATTTAAATACGAGCTGCCAATGCTTGATTCTAGGTTCTTATTTTCAGTTTTATATCCCATTTGTAATGTTATGCGTTTATGATCACTACCCAAGCTGTTAATGCCTTCCTCGTCTATTCTCATCTCTCTAAGTTTGTCATAGATTCCTTCTGTCATGAGACAGTTCACTAGATGGCGCTGCGCTGTGACGTACTGTCACAGCGCAGCGCCATCTAGTGAACATTGTGAGAAGCAGCCCAGCCGGGGGGTGGCTACTACGGAGAAGGGACCGAGCCACAGCGTAAGGAGCTTCTCCCCTAAAAAAGAGCACAGCATCGATAAAACACATGCTCACATGTGAAATTTAACACAACATACAAGTTGTCGCTTGCTAATGGGGTGCAACACTCTTAGAAGCATAGTATTTAGTAGAAGCAAGTTTGCCTTTAGTTCCTCTCGCATTGCATCAGAATAGACCAGCTTCACGTGGGTTCACATCTGACACAGTGAATATTGCACGCTCTTTCTTCATCTGATTCCTCAGGTTCCAAGGAGAAACGGGAGTTCCTCAAGCGCCGTTTCCCACAACTGCAGGACCGCAACTTCGCAAACTCACGCGATCTCTCGTTCGAGGAACACATCCTTTACGAGACGAAGGGCAGAGGTGAGTGTGCCAAGTCACTTGCGCTAGTGAAGGATGTGGAAGGAATGCATGAACATGAGCTTATGTATCCCATAGAGAAATCAACGAAAGTGCTTCCAGTGTCACGCACCTGGCTTTCAGCCCCAGTTCCCCCAGGTATGCTGACGCCTTAAGGACATCGCTTTTGTCTGATCCTCATGGCGTAGTATGTCTTACCATAGCTAATTTGCGATATGCGTTAGAATCGATGTTTATAGGAGGTAAATACCTCGGCTACGCTCAGCGCAACAAAAACACTCTGGCGGTGACCTTTCACGCTTATTATTGCGCGAGGATTGTAGCGCCTGCTCAGCGTAAAAAATAGGCATCAATTTAATGGATCGTATCTACACCTCATTTTTTTAAAAATATTTAATTAAGGTACTGAATAATCTCATCTCTCTGTGGTGTGGCATATCTGCGGTATATTTCGTTGAATTCTGCAGCACGGAAGAGACGAGGGACGGCGAATTAGACGACACGGAGCCTCTAGCTATACCCCTTCTTCGTCCCTTCGTCTGTACTGCGCTGCAAGAATTCAACCAAACATGATAACATACCAACTCACCCAACTTGTCGTGTCTGGGAATAAATCACATATTCTAGGATAACATAGTGTGAAATATATGAAGCCTTTTGTGACCCTGAGTGTCTAAACGGTTTGTTTTGATGTCCGAACCAGCGACCGATGAGGCCACAGTGCATGCCGTCGCAAGTTCCTAAGGCTAAGATTCTAGAGATAGGAACTGGAACAATCCGAATCAAACCTCATCTCTCACCGCCTTCTCTTTTCCGAACACCAGGCGTGGACCTCGTCCTCAACTCGCTAGGCCGAGGAGAAGCTGCAGGCCAGCGTCCGCTGCCTGGCGATGCACGGCCGATTCCTGGAGATAGGCAAGTTCGACCTGTCCAGAAACTCCACGCTCGGCATGTCCGTGTTCCTCAAGAACATAGCCTTCCACGGCATCCTGCTGGACGCCCTGTTCGGCGACGACCCCTTCGTGGCTGCCGACAAGCGACGCGTAGCCGAGCTCGTCCGTGAAGGCATCACCTCGGGTGCGGTGCGGCCCCTGGACGCCTTCAAGTTCACGAGGGACAAAGCCGAGGAGGCGTTCCGGTTCATGGCATCCGGAAAGCACATGGGCAAAGTGGTGCTCCAGGTGCGTTTGCCCCTGTTTCCATTCTTAGCCGTTCCAAAGCATAACTCTCTGTATTAAGGCGAAAAACTTTAATGGCTCATACTCGCAGCGTCCGACCGTCCGTCCTGTATTTGCCCTGGAACGGTGCCAGCTGCGGCCTCTCCCCCTTACACTCTCTCAGCAATCACGTGCTGGCACAGCGGCGCGCGCGGCAACGCTCCTTCGTCAGACGTCTCGATGCAGCAGTCGAGTCAGGCTTTGTCGAACACGCTTAGGAAGTTACCAAGTCTGCTGCCATTTTTTCTCTCACCCTCTCCTTAGAGCTTTCATGGCTGAGCTTGAATTATCCCTTTATGGTGGCATTGCTCTGTTTACCATGTCAACGTTAAGAGCTAGAGGCTGGCTTTTATGTCGCTGCACTAAGTGTGCGTGTCTGATGTCAATACGTATCAAAGGCTTACGTCAACAAACCACAGAAATGATGAAAGGGAACGAGAATGTAGTTACCAAATCAGTTGGCAATTAAGTGCAGCATACCAACTACTCTCATTAGAATTGACATGTACCCTTTTGTGTTCGTTTTAACACGTTGTGGGTAAGGTGGCACCATAGTTACCAACGAGAAGAGAGAAAGAAAGCTCTTTATCGAGAAGCAAAAGTGGTTACCCAGCATGTATTTGCTTACATACGAGACTTCAGAATGTGATGGAGGGCAAAACGGCTCTAGGAATGCTATGTGCATGATAATGTGCAAGTAAAAGCAGCTCTTGTAGAGGTATTCCGGGATTTAAATTAAGGCTGTGAATCTTGAAAGCTAATGGAAAACATGAACGCGAGAATTTGGTTGGTGTCACCCATGGCCAAGAATTTCACTGTCTCTTTTTCGCTCGAACAGATAAGACCAGAAGAGACACCACGCAAGACCACGCCCGCCACACCCATCACCGTGGAGGCCGTGGCGCGCACTGGCTTCTACGAGCACAAGTCGTACGTGATCGCCGGAGGCCTGGGTGGTTTCGGCCTGGAGCTTGCCGACTGGATGGTACACCGCGGGGATCTCGCAAGTTGGTGCTCAGCGCGCGGTCCGGCGTCCGGACAGGTTACCAGAAGCTGTGCCTTCACCGGTGGCAGCAAGCCGGCTGCAAGGTGGTGGTAAGCAAGGCCTGACGCCTCGACCGAGGATGGAGCCCGACAAATCATCGAGGATGCCAATAAACTGGGGCCTGTCGGCGGCATCTTCAACCTGGCTGTGGTTAGCAGTCGCAGATCGTATATTTGTAATTACTTGGAACGATACTGTTGATAAACTGAAATGGAAAGAAGGACATGCAGAATGAACACAGGAAGTGTCTCAGACAGGCCAGCCTGTCTGAGGCACTTCCTCTGTTTATTCTGCTTATCCCACTACGTGTTTCCATCTGTCGGCTCCCATCTTGATCTTGAAATGGAAAGAAGGCATCTACACTCAAACTTCATTAAATGAAGCTGCATCTGAGACGAGAAACGCTGTTGTATCCGAAAATTTGTTGTAAACGTACATTCGTAACACTGTATTTATGACAACACTATTCTTCATCTTCTTCGTTTTAACAGATAATTGGTTATATCACTGTTCGTTATATATAGATTTCGATGATACTGGATTGGTTACTAACAGTCGCAGCTTTTGCTTCCACTGTGCAGAGTAAGTGAGGTGTAATGTGGGTGAAATTGCGTTGGGAGCAGCTGCACTTAAACTTTTTTTTTATCTTTCCATATAAGTAGAGTTCTGTTTGATTTAGTTGGGGCACTTGATGAGGAAAATGGCAAGTTTATGCAAACGCACAGAAGTGTAACAAGTACACTCTCAGTAAACCGAAATGTGTTGTAAACGGAGTGCTGTTTAAAAGGAACCAGCCTTGCATCTAGCATGATTGATATCGTGCTTGAATTCTGCACCCCTGTTCACATCTCAGTAAGCGGAAATCCTGTTAAACATAACACATATTCCTGGTCCCTTCAGGTTCCATTTAACGATAACGTACAGTATTACGAGTTTGCTGTTGTGACTCGTATCTTTAAACAGCGAATGGTATGGATCTCAGCGAGTTCGCCACGGTGGGTCAGTGACTACGGTGCTCGGCTGCTGACCCGAAGGTTCGCGGGATTCGATCCCGGCTACGGCAGTCGCATTTCGGTGGAGGCGGAATGTAGAGGCCCATGAACTGTGCGATGTCAGTGTACGTTAAAGACAACCAGATGGTCGAAATTTACGGAGCCCTCTACAACGGCGTCTCTCATAATCATATCGTGGTTCTGGCACGTAAAACCCCAAATATTATTATTATTATTATTATTATTATTATTATTATTATTATTATTATTATTATTATTATTATTATTATTATTTTTATTGTATGCATCTCGGTGAATGGCCTGTTCGTGCCGCACAGGTTCTTCGGGACGCGCTGCTCGAGAACCAGACGCCCGAGGCCTACGAGACCGTGTGCAAGCCCAAGGTTGACGGCACGCTACGTCTGGATGAGCTCTCCCGGAAGATGTGTCCGCAGCTGGACCACTTCGTCGTCTTCTCCTCCGTGTCCTGCGGCCGGGGCAACGCTGGTCAGACCAACTACGGCTACGCCAACTCCGTCATGGAGCGTATTTGTGAGCGACGAGTCACTGATGGACTACCTGGTGAGTTTATGTATTAGCTCATGCGTTTGGCAATGTTGTATTTTTAGTCTGGTGTGACTGCGACGCCAGCGTGTTGGCTTTATGGCTGCGCGATGCTGCAAGAGAAGTTACACGGCTACACGGCAGATCGTCGTATAACACTTATTAGCCGATGTGCATTCTTCTGCGATAGGATTGCAACACAAGAATTACACATAAATATTTTTGCAACTTCAGCGATGTATCGCAACTCATCATTAGCGGCTCATAGAAGTCACTAAGTAGTCATAAAAACACCAGGCCGGCGCGGAAAGCGCAGCACAGTCACAGCGAAAGCTGGAAGAGCGCCATTTCTAGAACCCGTTGTAAACTCTTTTGGGGCTTACTAATACAAGTACGCTTGCAAGGTACTCACTACGCCATAAATCATAATTTTTATCAAGTTGAGAAGCATCCCACTACATCATTATTCGTGATTATTCGTCATTCTGCGGAAAAGTGAGGTACCCGCTACGCATTTGCAAGGCATTATGTGCACTTTGTTGATGCTGTAGCAGATGACGATGAAGAATTTTGGCTGAGCCCCTTGTAATGGGTTGGAAGCATTCAACGGCTCAGTTGTTACGCAATTCGTATTGTGTGACGCTTGGTTACAGAATTCGCATTGTGTGACGCCTGGTTTTCCTTCGCGACATAAAGAGTGTATAGGGTCTTTTTGCAAAGGAGTTTCGAGCACCGGCAAGGCTCTGTGGTAGAATACTGGGCTGCCACGGAAAGGATCCAGGTTCGAACACCCTTCCATCCTGGATATTTTTTTCTTATCTCGTTTTTTTTTTCTTATTTCGAGCGATAGCGGTAAAGGACACCGGCTGCGGCTGCGGCGTACAACTACAGCGCCAAAAACGGCCCTTGTTGTTACCTCATAACAGCTTTCACGGTAATATAAATGGGGTTAGTGGGATCCAATATATTTTCGAACTTTATAATATGGAATGTCTCGCTGTAGAAGTAGGCAGCTTGGTTCGAGAAGCATAAATACACATAACTGGGGGAGTGCAGTTGGATTTCGATCTAATGAGAATCCATGTAACAAATCATCGGATCTAATGATCAAGCGAAAAAAAAGCATTGTCTTGACAATCTTGTAGTGTAAAGTATGTAAATTTTTAACAAAAAGCTGAGTAAGTATCAAAGCTGTTTTTATGTCAAGTGCGATATTTTTATAGCAGTACTTAACTGCGTTATGCAGACAAAAAGCTCTTGCATTTCAATACACAGCTGCATATGCTTATCTTGCCGTGTCATTGTGCTCTTCTAGGCCTGGCCATCCAGTGGGGCGCCATCGGTGACGTTGGTGTCCTCCACGACACCATGGGCGCCGACGTGGTTGTCGGCGGCACCCTGCCCCAGAGGATAAGCTCGTGCATGGCCGTCATGGACCGATTTCTCAGTCCAGAGTCATCCAGTCGTATCGAGCTTCGTCAAGGCCGACCTCTCCACCAAGTCAGATGGAAAGGTCACGCAGAACCTCGTCCAGTCCATCGCACACATACTTGGTGAGTACAGCGGCGACCACTGCGGATGCCGTCCTTGGTAACCAAAGGAGCACGGCAGCCGTTACCTCGCAGGCGCATAAAGTTGAAAAGGAACGGTCGCCGATTTTGCATGCGTCGCATGTAACCATGGAAACGTTGAGCCCTTGAGTGCTCCTTAAAATTATGACTTGGTAAGATGCGACGCGTCTTAAGCTCAGTTCTGGCACAATGCGAAGTGGTTGTAACTGAGATACCTGTTCCCGGATTCAAAGGATTCAATTTTATTACGTTGGTCTCTGAAACGCGCCAAAACGCGCGAATGCTGACGACGCATCAGGAATGTTCGAATTCCCAGAATGTGCACTTCTGAACTACGACGTTAGTCTTTTGGCCTTTCCTGGAATAATCATTTAAAACAATCTATAGCTACTACGAGAATGTTGTGCTTCTTAAGACGAAAATTCTACGTGATCTCTTACATTGTCCTTAAAAAATTGAAGATGAAAACCTTAGCGACGATGCATTAACACACATTCTTGCCTGTGGCCGATGGCACAAAACCGTGGTCTATGTTTGTGGCCGATGATACAAACCGCTCGGCCCGGCTACAGCGTACTCATTTGATTTGCTTTTCGCTACACCCTCACTACTTTGGGAGCCTGCTAACTGCTACCTGCATACGCGTAGCCGGGCGCTAGCGCCTTTGGGAAGATTTTTCATGGCTGGTAGTGAGCCACCGTCACGTGGCTGAGTGCGCCGTGACGCCGGACGCCGGACGAGACTTCTCGCCTCATGAGCCCTATGAGGCTTTTGCGTCAAGAATGTCAAGCTCGCGAGCTTTCACCGGCATGGGAAGGAATTCATAGGCGCAGAACAATAAACGAATACAAAGAACGAAGAAGAGACAGGAACAAGCGCACTTTACCGGTATCTACTTTTGGTCAAGCTCTTCCCACATGGACGTTCTTCTTCTTTGTCTCCCCCCCCCCCGCCCTATGTGTGCAGGTGTGAAAGACCCCTCCAGCCTGAACCCGAGCATGAGCCTCGGCGAGTTGGGCATGGACTCTCTGATGGGTGTCGAGGTAAAGCAGACCATCGAGCGCGACTACGATCTGTCGCTGTCCATGCAAGAGATCCGGCAACTCACCATCGACAGGCTGCGAGAAATAGGCGGGGCTGCAAGGAGCGAGCCGGAATCTTCTAAAAACGCGGCCGCCACGCCGAAGGAGAGTGATGGTGAGTGGTCGAAGCGTTCTGTTGTTGTCTGCCTAAAATGTGTATGCTAGGGTGTTTTTTTTAAGTGCTTGAATACACTGAGCTCGTCACTCTAGCATAACGTTTGGTTCCTTGCCAATATGTGCCCGTGTAACAGCATGGATCACCTCAAAGCAGCACCGTTTTGGCCCATTGAGCCGGTTTGATACCGACTGCAAGGTCACTACCGTGCCGCGCAAGGCACGTTTAGGTAAAATAAGTGCACAGATGGGCTACAGACAAAGGGATGAGGCAAACGAAAGGCATAAGGGTCAATCTGAAGCACTTCCGGTTTGTTACCCTGCACAGACGACTGGGGGAGAGTGTGTACCAGAGTCTGTACTGACGTCAGCAACTGAATGCAACAGACAATTAAGCAAAGGAAAGCGTAGTGGACATTATTTGCTGTTTATTTAACAGTAGTGTAATATTTACAACATAAATTGAGCGGAATTGAAAGCGGCCGAAGAAGTACCAATCCCGTCGATGGTATCCCAACCCACAGCCTTCGAATTACGTATCCGATTATCAACCATTTGAGCCAAGATGTAAGGTGCTTCCACATGCACTGTGTTTGGTAGTTTTGTGCTTCGAGATCCCTGGGAGTTTTAGCCAGAGCCACTAGAAGCCAAGACGGTGAATGGCGCTGGCTCTCTTCTTTCTAGTACCGCGAACTCAATTTTTTTTCTTTATTCACGCGGACGCTGCATATACAAAGTGAGCGCGCAGCTCGCTTGGCTCTACCATATTGTAGCGGTCGCGTGATATGTCGTACCAGACACCTTTTTAAAGACGATATCTTTCTTGGGATACTTCGACGCAGAAATTTTGGTCTGTCTGTCTGTCTGTCTGTCGTTCTGTCTATCTGTCTGTCTGTCACCCGATTCAGCCGCCCGGCCAAAGTTAAACCTACTTGCTGAGCGCCCAGCCATCTTGAACAGGCTATGGTCATACCTTGTGAACATTGTCGATCAAAAAGCAAATATTACGCATATCTGAGGCGCAACATCAATACGTAAGTAGTAGGTGGTATCTTCCTTTAAAAGAAAATACTGGTGATACATAATTCTAAAGACCCTAGTGTTTTTAGGCTGCGCTGAAAATGCGACGATATGCACAAACTGCGACGCTGCGATAAAAGACCTCGGCCGACAATATGGTGCTGCCGCTGGCAGTGGCCCTGGGTTCTGCACAAGCTCATGTTTCTCGATGCCACTGCCAGATGGCGTCCATATATCTCACGCAGCGCCTCCTCTATTTTATCAACGCCAGCCAGATGCGGCCGATTCAACATAGAGGAGGCGCTGTCTGAGGCACGGAAAAACATTGTAGTACGGCCGGCACAAGACTATTGTCTTTCGACGACATTTGCAGCGAAGCACGCAGATACGCGGCCAATTTTTTAGTTTTTTTTTTTGTGTGTGTGTGTGTGTGTGTGTGTATGTGCGTGCGTGCGTGCGTGTGTGCGTGTGTGTGTGTGCGTGCGTGCGTGCGTGCGTGCGTGCGTGTGTGTGTGTGTGTGTGTGTGTGTGTGTGTGTGTGTGTGTGTGTGTGTGTGTGTGTGTGTGTGTGTGTGTGTGTGTGTGTGTGTGTGTGTGTGTGTGTGTGTGTGTGTGTGTGTGTGTGTGTGTGTTTTTTTGCCGAGAGACCCTTCTCACAAGCCGTCTAATGTTTTGGCCTTCAAAAGGGACAATAAAGAGAAAACCTATTTTTCACATATTAGTCAATTATTTTTTCACAGTACAAAATCACCAAGCTTACCGCGAGAAGACTCTTGGTGAGCGAGAAAACACGCAAAACAAAAATGCAGAAGATGACACCGAAGTTCTTGCGTCAATTGCCAACACGTCACAAGCTTTGGCGGCGTCTACTAGGACCAAAGTAGTTTCTAACCGGTAAAAATGTAGTGCGTAGTCCTCTGAGCGGGTTAAAGACTTAACATACCAAGTTTCCCGAAATTGCTTCTTGGTCGATGTCGCCAAAATACGAAAAATACACTTTGAAATCCTTGTAAACACGCGCGGATATTTCGGCGTGAAATTGAAAAAATGAGACTTCGACCTTGATCTCCACCTCTATTAATAAAGCTGCGACGGTTAAAATAACAACATTAGAGTTTTAAAAGTAGTATTTATCAATCTAAAGCCAGTCATGGTTTCACTTTAGTGTCCCTTTTATAAGGGAGTGTAACCGGCCTTCTTAATTTGAACGAAGGAACAGTGCTTGAACAAGACGAAGACGAGAGCACACATACGCACTGCCTTGCATGATTCCTCTCGTATTCGTCTTGTTCTAGCGTTGTTCCTTAGTTCAAAATCAGCATGTACCAAGTTGCCCAATTCGAGACACAATACTTGTGCCATGTTTGTGCAACTGCAACACATTCCTGCAGCGTCGCCTGCGGGCTGTTTATGCAAACCACTGTATGTGTTGGTGACTTTCCAGAAAACACAGACGTGTCCGAAGTACCTCGGCTGACCCTCATCAAGGAACTGGTTCCCCGCAGCGTCCTGGTTCGAGATGAATGGTCTGAAGGGAGACTCGCCCGTGTTTTTCATTCACCCTATCGAGGGGCACGTGAGTGGACTGTACGAACTGGCCAGTCACCTCCCACTTCGAGCGATCGGATTACAGAGGACTCCCGACGTTTCCTTGCGTTCCATCGAGGAGATGGCCACCCACTACCTAGAGGTAACTCAATATAACTTGAACGAGCGCAAGTTGCTTGCCACATGAAGCCACTGTACCGCAACGGAAACTCGACAACAGTACTGTGTCGTAACTTTGTCTCCAGTACTGTGTTTTCTTTAATTGAGCTACGATGAGTTCGCGAAGAAAGTGTGCGTACATGATAGTGAACGCAAATGGAAGAATAGGAATGCAAATAAGAAAAGTCTCTAGCACGCGGTCCGCAGACCTCTAGCTAGCGGCCCGACCCGGGCATGACTCTCTTCGTCTCACACATTTATTTCATTCTTTCATAGTCATGGTGGCAAGCGCAAACGGAACACAGTAATACGAGAAAGAGAAGAGATGGCACAGACGCTTGTTGTTGTTGTTGACCTCCGGACATGGCTCATACATAGCGACAGAGGTCCCGTGTCGTTTTCTTTTTTTATTGCGATAGCAATTATATGGACAGTCTCGACGGGTTTCGCCCGTCGCCGTCATGTCCCGTATAATGTCCAAATTAATAAGATACCCCTAGTGCAAGTGCATCGTACGTTCTACCCGCGGGTAATATCGCGCGAGCGTGGGCGACGAACGCGGCTGAAGCGGACATCAAACGAGCCGGCCCATCTCCGTCGCTCGGAGGCGCATGCGATAAGATGCTCACACCTGTTAGACCGGCCGTCGAATGCTGAAGCAGGGAGGAATACGCCCCGCCCGTCTTTAACGAGCACGAAAAGACGTGAGGGGAGAGGGGGGTTGCTCGAGCAGCAACTGTGAACTTTGATTTCACGGACGCGGTCGCCATCGCTGGCGCGCGCACTCTTTCGCTATCTCGGCAGCCGTCAGCGGGCAGCTGGTATACCCTTCTACGTGCTGCGCTCTCAACGCAAAAAGACTGTGCCAAAAGTGTCCCTGGAGCGGCCGTTTACTCTTACACACCAGCGTTTTGTAGAGTTGCGTGAGATCGAAACCGAAAAAGTTAGCTGTCCAGCCTCTTCGTATAACATTACATTTGTTGCTATCGCATTCATTGCTTCACCCTTGAGGTGAAACTGTGACTTTTTAGGGGCGAAGCTCCTTATGCCGTGGGTCGTGCGTCCCTTGTTTGTAGTAGTAGCCACCTGCGCGATGACGATGACGCTGCCATCACGGCACACCACATGGAATGTGGTGTGCCGTGATGACGATGACGATCGCGATGCCATACAACACATGGCATCGCGATATGGTCTCACATGCACATCGTTTGACCACATGCAACCAAGCACCATCACGTCTTTGCCGTGGGTCGTGCGTCCCTTGTAGTTTGTAGTACGTAGTAGCCACCTGCGTAACCAGCAGTATCTCCCTGTGTGATGACGATGACGCTGCCATCACGGCACACCACATGGAATGTACCCACTATGCGTCATAACGATGACGCTGATGACGATGACGATCGCGATGCCATACAACACATGGCATCGCGATATGGTCTCACATACATATCGTTTGACCACATGCAACCAACCGCCATCACGTCTTTCATGATGTACCTCAGGAGCTTCGCCCACTCATCATCATTCACTCCGCGGATATGCTGTGATTTTTCTCCTCTTTTAGCCACTTTGCGTGAAACAAACAAGGACGAAGAAAAAGAGCACACATGGACAAGCGCCATCTAACAACTGGTTTATTTTTGAAAAAACATCTCAAGTACCCAACATGATCTGCGCGATCTCTTCAGAGAACACATCTCTCGTGCATATAACAATCACATGTGATTACAATGCCTCGGATAAACGCGTCCACGGCAACAGAATACGTCAAATGCACATCTAGGAAACAACTTAGAAGAAAACATCGTTAAAGAAATGATGACACTCGACCTGATAAAAAGATATGGAGAATCGAGCAGGATTTGAACCCAGGCCCCCTGCGTGGCAATCGAGTATTCCACCAGAGCCACGCCGGTGCTTGAAACTCCTACTCAAAAAGACCCTATCCAAGGCGTCACGTCGGTCACTGAATCACGTTATCGTACGTAATATAGCGTCCTAGAAGAGTAAAATAATAACGAATCGACACACAGTGCGAATTGCGTAACGAGTGGGTCATTTAAAGGTTCGCACCCATTACAATGGGCTTAGTCAAAATACTCTGTCATCAACCACAGCATTCACGAATTGCCCATAATGCCTTACAGATGTGCAGCGGATATCTCGCTTTTCACCGGCATACTTGTATAATGGTATTGCATTGGAATAATGGCACATTTGGTGCATCCCTACGTCACAAACATTTTTATTTACGGCCTTGTGGGTACCTTCCAAGGGTGCTTCTATACTCGGCGACAGCTTTTCCTGACAGCACTGTGGAAGCTACAGAACCAAAGCGCATGTCTGCTACCGCGCCAAAAAAAAATAGTACTGAAGTTTATTGATAATTTGCTCATTTGCCTTGCTGAAATAAATACTGCTGTATTTATTATGAAATTTAAACAGTTGCGGGAAGTTGCAGGCAAAATACAGTTATCGTTCACCTTGCAAGAATGCTTTCCTTTTCTTTCCATTTCTTAGACAGCACCACCTTTTCAGCCCACCCGTTTTCCAAGGAAACATGGCGTCCGTGACGTCACTGTGCGGCCGAATACGCGCTGTTTAGTTCTCCAAGAAAAATATACTCGTAATATAACACTAAAATGTACACTGAACAATCGAAATGTTTCTCCTATTCATATTTTTCATGTATGTGTTTTTCTAAACGCGTTAACGATGCGAGCGAGCAATACCGAAATCAGCCGCAAGGCTGCCGAACTACTTGCGGAGCAACACAAATGTGTGGAAGCCCCGCCTCCGTAGCCTTCTGCTCCAATGTCAAGATAAGTTGTCGCCGAGTATAGTAGTTGCCGCAAGATAGCTTTACGGCGGGCTCTAGAGAAGACGCTTCTCCTGCTTTCACTGTGACTGTGTTGGGCGTTTTCTTCATTTCTGTCCCCTGTATTACGTCGATGACGACCTCGTTATCGTCCATGCCTGTTGCACTTCCGTCTCTGCAGAAAATCCTTGAAGCTCAGCCCAGGGGTCCCTACCACATCGTCGGCTACTCGTTCGGTTGCACGGTGGCCTTCGAGATCGCCCTCCGATTGCAAGCGTCGGGAGCGTCTGTGGGCAGCTTGACCTTCCTGGACGGCTCCCCTCGCTACATGCTCGTGCACACAGCACAACACAGGTCACGCTTCACGGACAGCAAGGACGAAGAAGAGTCCGCGCTCTTCTGTGCCTTTCTCATGCAGTACGTGGACATCGACTACGTCGAGGTTCGTGTACACTTTTAAGTCGTAGGCTAAGCTGTCTGTGCGAAAACTGGTATGAGCAATGTACTCATTGACATTAAAGGGACATTAAGCGAGGGTTCAACTTAAATTGAGGACGGCGGAGTGAGCAATGGAAAAGAAAATGATAGGTGTAATCTTAAGAGACAAGAAGAGAGCATAGTGGGTCAGGGAACAAACAGGTGTAAAGAACATCATAGTCGAAATCAAGAACTAAAAATGAGCATGGGCAGGGCATGCAGCGCGTAGGCGAGATAACTGCTAATAATATGGGGGCTTTACGTACCAAAACCAGGATATGATTATGAGGGACGCCGTAGTGAAGGGCTCCGGAAATTTCGACCATCTGGTGTTCATTAACGTGCACTGACACCGCACAGTACACGGGCCTCTACCATTTCGCCTCCATCGAAATGCGACCGCCGCGACCGGGATCGAAACCCGCGACCTTCGGGTCAGCAGCCGAGCACCCTAGCCACTGATCGAGCGAGGCGGACAGATATCTGCTGCTCATTAGGAGTAACAGGCGGGACTCCAAGAGAAGGCAGACGCGCAAGGGGGGAGACAGAAAGTGAGGTGGGCCGATGAGATTTTAAAGTTTGCGTGTACAACGTGGGAGGTGCGAGCGCACGGCCGGGTTGACTGGCAGAACATGGAGAGGCCTTTGCCCTGCAGAGGGCGTCGTCAGGCTGATAATAATGATGATGATAATGATGGAGGATCGTGTTTGTAAATTGCCCTTTCACGATACCAAAAACATCACCCCAAACTTCGAAGCTGATTTTTCCCCGCCTTACGAATCTCCTGTGTACAGAGATGGTCCTGAGCAAGTGCGAGAATCAAGAAATGCGGATATGATACTTTATTTTGATATTAAAGCCAATTTTCGCGTGGCATACCTCCCGACATCAGCGCTAGCGTGATGTCAGGATACAGTGTCAATACAGGTGACTTCACGCACCAGTACGGCCAGTTGCGATGACGTCAGCTACCGGAACACGCAAAATGTTCGCTTGTGCGTCACCAACGTAGCCACGGAGAAGAGCGGCCGTGAAATGTCACGACCTCTTACGCGAGCTCGTGGCGCGAAGCTCTTACCATGTCGTGACGTCAGAAAGCGGATAGGAACCAAATCTAGCTTTTAAAACGCGCGGTTGCTGCGAAGCCTTCGAACTGTGTAATGGGTCGCCCTCTCCAGTGCCTTCTAGTGGGTCGTCCTCTTCAGCTCCTTTCTGACAGAACGCCGCTGGAGCTGGGAGTCCGTGCTCTGCCTTGACTGTCGCCATTACGTATTGTCGCCCAGTGCCGATCGTAGAGTCAAACAAACGCCTTTCGCTCACGCTTACCAGTAGATTTTCTAGGGCACTCGAGCACTTGGCCTTTCATTTCACGCAAAATAAAAAAAATCTGAAAATTTTCGTGTTAGTGCTCCTTATAAGGAGCGCCTCCTGGAAAGTCTTCACCCCATGTCATGAGACGGGACAGTTGATGGGACTCGACGATAAGCGGACGTGGAAAGTTCATAACAGTTTACGTTGTGATAGATACAACGATATAGAAAAGAGTACACGTATTATGGGAAACAAATTAATTGCGATACTACCTTTAGACAGAAACTACAAGCCATGTACCTATAACCTTTACGTGACTTCACAAACCGAGCTTCCCTCTTGCTGGTACAACAGCACGGTGGCGTCAATGTTAGCGCAAGTCATAGATAGCGTTGCTGTTAACGCCTGTACACCTGTTTCAAGCCACATGTCGAAGATATGGCTGCCTACCATTGCTTATCTTCTGATACAAGCAGGCGCACCAGATTTCATTGGTCCTGAGAGCTTTATCGTCCTACCATACGCCACAGGTTACTGGGACCACACGTTGAACCGGCTTTGCCAAAAAATAGTAAGAACTTGTTTCCATGTCACCTTCGTGCCATCTAGGTCACAGGTTGCTTCTTTACAAGCATGAAGCTTTCTGTACATACAGTTGTCAGTGAAAACGTTGGCATGGTGTTGTGTATATGGCGGCACGGATGAAAACATCCACTATTCTTTGTACATTTGCCTAAGGAGGACTGGAAGTCGAAAGCCATTTTCTTTCTCATCTAAGTCTTATATTAGTCCCCCCTCACCGCTGATAGCTTGCTGCGCCCTAACATGGTCTAACACTGCCTCCAGAACCTCAGGTGTTTCAAGCTTGTTGAGCCTCACATTGTTTTGCACAGCCACCATGGCCTTCGGCCAAGCAACGATATCGTGCGATGACGTCATCATGTTACGTCTTCAAGACGCTCGAAGGGATACTTGGGCCTAGTTGGTGGGAATTCCATTATGCAAGAACAACAGCGCCAAAAAAAGACAAAGGACAAGAAAGAACATGACACAGGTGCCGGGTTCTATTTCGGTCCTTGTCTTTGACAGCGCTGTTGTACTTGCATAATTTATTCATTCATGACGTCGCAAATTATGACGATTTATGACGTCGTGATGACATAACAAGGTGACGTCATTTTGGCGTCATTTTACATTGAGGTCATATGATTTGTGTTACGCAGACGGCACACACACCTGTCCCTTAAGCATCAACTGACTTTTTACCTACTTTGATTACTTAGCTTTTTTTTCATCATTCGCGTTGAAATCTACTACAAGGACTTGCGGTGCATCGTCAGGTCTCGCCAAATCTCGAGAACTTCTCGACTCATGAGACATATAAGGCTCAAAAACACACATCTGATAGTTTGAAAGAATACGCGCTTGCTGTTGTAGGTACACGTGCTTTGTACACAGGTTTCCCCTCAAACATTTTTGTTTTCTTCCCCTCCGGCCATAAAGGTGCGGAACCGGATAAGGCAGTACCCGAACTGGGACGCCAAGCAAGAAGCAGCCACCGACATTCTCCTCAAGGCGTACCCGGACGTGTGCCCGAGCCGCCAGGACGTGGCCGCAGCCACACGCGCCTTCTACTCGTTCCTCCTGGCCGGTTCCGTCTACCAGCCCAGCCAGAAGTTCCATGGTGACATCCTGATCGTGAAGCCGTCCAGGCCACGAGAGATTACAAGCCAGTTGCCACCCGACTACGGTACTTCCGAGGTAAGGGTCCTGGTGCCTATTCTTGTCACCCTGCTTGTAAAGTGGCACCTGGCAAGGACGCTGACAATCACATTGGCTCAGGTAGTTGCATGTTGTTCTTCCCTTGATCGTATGGCCATTTTTCACTGCATAGTTGAGAAATATCAGCAATTCATCATACCGCGCAAGACGCGCATTCATCCATCCGAAGCTGCTCCAACGTTATCGCCAATTCTGAACCGCCGCCTTGGGAAAAACAGTCACAGCGAAAGCTGGAAGAGCGGCCTTTCTAGAGCCTTTCTTAGACACTCTTGGGACAACTACTACAAGCACACTTGCATGGCACCCACTACTTCATAAGTCATATTAATTCTGGTGTAGCAGGGAAGCGTCCACTTAGCCATTATTCGTCATTCTTCGGAGAACCGTGGTACCCGCTGCACACTTGTATGGCATTATGTGCGCTTTGTTGATGCTGTGGCTGACGACGATGAAGAATTATGCCTGAAGCTTTTGTAATGGGTTCAAACGTTCAGTGACCCGCTCGTTACGCAATTCGCACTGTGTGACGCCTTGTTGTTGCTTTATTGTTCTAAAACGCATTATTGCACTTGTGAACGCAATTCCTTACCCGACATGAGGCCTGCATAGGGTCAGTTTGCAACGGAGTCTCAAGCACCGGCGTAGCTCACCGTTAACGCGTGTAACCTTAACCGTTAACGCGTGTCATATCGCCTGGTGTAGAATCACGCCAGGCGTCAAAACATGGGAATAGCGCTGCGTATCCGTGGTTTAAAGGCCCATCCATTACAAAGCGCTCAGACAGCCACGGGCGTCAGCAGGGGAGGATACAAAAGGAGCACTTGCCGACCCCCCACCCCCCTCTCCCCCCACCCACCAAAGCCACACCAGTGCCCCAAGCCGCGATGCAACACGGGTTTGCACCCCGCAAGGCGAAATCCTGTCGACGCCCATTGGCATATCTAATTATCATTATCAGCAACATCATCAACAAAGTGTACATCTGCGCAGGTGCGCGTGCTGCCTTACGTACGCTTTGCCAATAAGGAAAAGCAACAATTATGGCGTAGTAGGCACTTCGCAACTCTACCTGCAGTAGACGTTCCAGCATAGTTTGCAACTGCCATTGTTACGCGCACAGACGTTGCCTTCCTTGGGGTAGGGTTGCGGTGTCTGTCGAGAAGCCCTGCGAACGGAGCCCAATTATGCTATCGCGTCTACTTTTCAAGGCGAAGCTCTAGCGTCCTTCAAACTCTTTTGCACTGCCTCCGTCATTCGCGCAAATGTGACCAGGTAAACGATGTCGTGTGGTTACGTCACCAAGTGACGTCATGTCATGATGAAATGATGTGACGTCATCGCTCGGTCAAAGTCACGTTGCTTCTGGCGAGTCTGCGCGAGACCTTAAGAGACCTTGTGAGACCTTACGAGATCTTAAGGTCTCGCGAAGTGTCGCGCATGTCTCGCGGACAGGACCGCCGAGATAGCCACTTAAGGTTTTGCCTTGAAAAGAGAAATCGCCCTAAATAATCAAGTGCACATAGAGAGAGAGAAAGTGTGTGTGTGTGTGCGTGCGTGCGTGTGTGTGTGTGTGTGTGTGTGTGTGTGTGTGTCTGTTTGTGTGTGTGTGTGTGTGTGTGTGCGCGCGTGCGTGCGTGCGTGCGTGCGTGCGTGTGTGCGTGCGTGCGTGCGTGTGTGTGTGTGTGTGTGTGTGTGTGTGTGTGTGTGTGTGTGTGTGTGTGTGTGTGTGTGTGTGTGTGTGTGTGTGTGTGTGTTGTGTGTGTGTGTGTGTGTGTGTGTGTGTGTTTCGTCTGGGGAAAAAAATAATGCATGGTTTGAATTTAATTCCTCAGTGCACTGAACCAAAGTTATTCACATGAACTTTTCTTTACGTTCTTCACCATTCCTTCCAGTTCTGCGAAGGCAAGGTCGAGCTCAAGGTGGTCGACGGCCTTCACGAGAGCTTCGTCCACGGCGAAGGCGCGAAGCAGTGCGCAGCCATCATCAATCAACAAGTGAAGCACTGAATCACAGAACGAACACAAAAAAAAATGCCCTCCATGTTTTTAATAAATCCAAGAGACCCTTTATCATCTCCACATAAAATGCACACGTCCTGGTCAAGAGGCTGGCTAAAGTAATGTTTGTTTGGGAGCAAATTCTTGACAGTCTGACTGAGTCGTTCCATTTGGAATCTGCAGAATGCAAAGGAAGCCGCTCGCGTGGGGCAATTTTGAGAATTCGGGAACAGACGCGCGCGAACAGTCGTTAATCTGGGCGGGAAATAAGAAACGCTGAACAATTGTTGAATTAAAATGACATTTCCGCCCTACTACAGGGTCCTTCTTCACAATCTTGACAAGTCGTTAATCTTAAGCGCGAATGACCGGGGCATACTTGAATGCTTGTTGTGCAACAGCCTCAACGTTAGATGCAGCAGTAAAAACAAAAACACCATCAGGAGGAATAACAATGTGTCCATTGGGAAAAGTGCAAGGATTGCTTATTGCGCGTCGTCGTGCATATTCCGTGCTACACTGCAAAAACGATCCTTCACACGCACGGCCAAAACCTACGTAAAACTTACGGAAGTCCGTCAGTTCGTGAGAAGAAAAAAGAAACGTACGTGGATACCAACGGACATACTGCTTTCTTTTTTAGGTACGGAGATAGTGTTCTTCTTTAGTAGACCATTTCCAAAATCGTGCAGTTGGCTGCCCTGTTGATTATTATTGCGATAGCAATTATATGGACACTTTCGGCTGGTTTTCACCGTCGCCGTCATGTCCCGTATATGTATATGTTTTCCAACCAAAAGTCCGTTACCAGGCCACTTTATTCTTCAGGCACGATGTGTTGATGGAGAGCCTGGGCGCTTGTAGCTACCACTGCTCTTCACGGTTCATCATTAATCTATAATCCGTATAAAGTCCAAATCCATAAAATCCCCCTGCTCATCGCATGTTCTACCCGCGGGTAAAAGCGCGCGAGCGGGGGACGACGAACGCGGCTGAAGCGCAGGTGAAACGAGCCGACGCCTCTCAGTCGCACGCAGGGCGACTGGGAGGAGTCGGCTCGTTTCATCATCACCCCGTGTGCGAGGCATGCCGTCGATTTCTTCTCAAGCAGAGAGAAAACGCTCCGCCCGTCTCGAATGGAGAATGAATGAATGCCGAGGGGGGGGAGCAGGAGGGAACGTGTCGCTCGAGTAGAAACTGTGAACTTTGATTGTAAGGGCGTGGGCGTGATCGATGGCGCGAACGCCGTCTCGGCGGGCATCAGCAGACACCTCGTATACCCTTCTACGTGCTGGGCTCTCAACGCGAAGAGACTGCGAATACCGCTTATCTCTCTGGAACGGGAGAGCAGCCGTTTGCGAGAGAGAGGGAGAAACATAAGCTTTTAATAATGAAACAGCTAACGTGGTCCTATCCATGCCAGCACGATGTGGGATGGACGTGCCGTGGTTTTCTGGTTCTAGAAGAAGAAAAAAAACACGGCTACTGTTATTTTATTGTCAAGGTCAGTTCAAGGCAGTCTAAACCAACGGTACTGGTTGAGTATCTGAGAACAGAGAATGGTATATGATGTTTCTTTTCTGCACGAAGCACAATGTTTCTGCGACGGTTCACAGCTTTGTACGCGGTACTGCAGTGTCTGGAAAATTTCGGTTTTGACATGTTAGGGTGTGTCCAGATAAGAGCGAAGAAGCGGTCGCAATCTCCATTCCCAATTCTGATTAAATTTACTGGAGGCGCAGGTTTTAGATCCAGAGCAACGATTTCGAAGTTATTTCTACGAAAAAAAAATGTTGGTGTAAAAAAAAATATACGAAACTTAGCCGCAGAAAGCACTTTCCCGCCCATTACGCAATTTCTGAATTTTGAACTTGCCAAGCGAAAATGCGATGTACTTCTTAGTCACAACACTTATTCCAGAGAACGAAGAAGTGAAATTCGGTCGTACGATTTTATTTCTTTTTGCTATCAAAACACTCCTGAGGAAAAAAACCAGAAATATGGAAAGCTGCACAAGATACCTGTGTCTCAGCAATATATCGCGGCAGACAAGTTAAACAAAGGAAAATAAAACTGGGTACATATTCACTTTGATAAATGTGAGCTTTGTTTTTTTAAAAATTGTGTCTTTCGCTTTCACCTTTATACTTCAAAATAATGCTGGTACGTATGTGGTTGACAGAAAATAACGATGTTTGAAAACAGTTGTCTCATAAAGGCCATTCCCAATACTTTTTTTTAATATCTCGTGGTGTGGGACCACACCAACTCTGTTTCACATCACGTGGGAGTGTACACAACACAATGAAGAACACCACAACATGAACAACACGGAGGAACAACGGGAGGCACTGCTGTCCAGCTCAGCCTTTCAGGATCAGCTTTGGCTGGTCCAACGGGCAGAGATGATGGCAAGGGCCAGCGGAGCCCTGGAATAGGGGCCCGACCATTTGCAATGCCCCGCCTTATGCGCAAAAAAAGTTTTGTTCTCTTTCTCTCTCTCTCGGGTTGGAGTAAATGACGTTGTCTATAATCCTACGTTGCAAAACTTCACATTGTTTCAGTTGCTAAGAAGTAATAATGCGTCAAATGTGACCAACTTATCCTAGCGGCCGCGCGATCACTTATGTGCTGCAAATCAGATAAAAGTATTTCAAAAAAAAACGGCGTGCGACATACTAATGCAGCGCTCTTTCAGAACGACAAACGCGCAGAGAGGTTGCATGTTGTGTGTGTGTGTGTGTGTGTGTGTGTGTGTGTGTGTGTGTGTGTGTGTGTGTGTGTGTGTGTGTGTGTGTGTGTGTGTGTGTGTGTGTGTGTGTGTGTGTGTGTGTGTTTGCGCGCGCGTGCGTGCGTGCGCGTGCGTGCGTGCGTGCGTGCGTGCGTGCGTGCGCGCGCGCGAATTTCAATTACAGTGTAATAGACTCCAGCTCACTATTTCAAATGAAGCGGCGAAGGTTTTCGTAGTTTTTCACGTGGCGCGGAGTAGCCTATAAATGTTCGGATGGGTGGAAGGACGACGTACGAAACACGCGTGCAAGGCTGGCGATACCGGTAATGCTACAAAAGAGGTCCTATTATTGCTTGAGCGTGCAGTGGCCCCTGGAGTGGCGGGAAGGAGTGAAGAGACTGAAGTTTTGGGTCACGTTAAAGGGATACTGAACAACATTTTTGCCGCCAAGAATTTCAGCCAGATTGAAAGGTTGGGTGCTGAAATCAATCGACACAACCTTCGTTTCAGGCAGAAACTACAGAACAATAACGAATTTAAAGCGTTTTTCCCAAACTGCCACGTAGAGCGGCCGTGCCTTGAAATAGTGGAGGAGACGTTTCATACACCCGAATCAGGCATGCCAACAATGCCAGCCGTCGCCCGCGTCTCTCAACCCGCGCAGCTTCCACTACGATTCCCAGAACCACTACAGACAGCCCTGGCAGCGAACAATGCTCCCGGCTGGGGTGAAGCACCAGCACTTTTGTGTAAGGGGAGAGTGGGATGAAAGGAGAGGCGGAGAAAGAGAAGAGGATGGTAGGAACACGTGCACACTGCATGCGCCTCGGCGCATGTGACGTCCCGGCTCGCGTGCAGCGGCCGCGCGCTGACAATCCAACGTACAACCGACTTCCAAAATACGTGAGATAAACTTTGTTCGTCGGAACAATCGCGTCCTCCGAGTAGGATTGCGATGTTTTCGTCATTCTTTTCCAATTTTCGGTCAATATCTCTTGAAGAGCAGGTGTACAAGTGTTTCTTGCTGCTATGGAGACGCTTTAACCAGGCCCCGGAAACTGAGCGCTAGTTTTGGTTTCAAGGAACATGCACGCTCGTATCGGTTTTCGGGCATCCTACGATCTGGTTGAACGAAGGGAGGTGGATGTGGATGTTCGCATTTATTTGCTTTCGCGAGTTTTTACAATAAAGAAATTTGATTTCACTGTAAACAAGTCTTCTTTTGTTGATTTGTCTCGCTTTGTTTCTTATTTTGTGAATTTTAAATCAGGCGAAGCGTGGGAAGTGGTTGACTTGAATTCGTAGCGCTTGTCTCCGCTCCTCCTTGCCACTCGCTCAGCGATATCACAAGTTGGATCGCACTCAGTTATCTTGCTCGGTTGTCGTGCCAAGTACGGGAAAGATAAGACTGAAAGTTGTGGCGTGCAGAGAACGGAAGCCGCAGTGAGCTACGCCGAGCAAGTCAACCGTGCATAAGACGAAGATGGCTAAATCGGGCACCACATGTTTTTCGCGGCTCTGCTGTGTGTTAACCCCAAGGATTTCCAGTTCCGCGAAGGTTTTCCATGTTTCCTAGTGGCAATGGGTGAGCACAAGTCTTTGGACCCATTATTTCTGCACGTATTAATTTTGCATGAGTACATGAGTAAACCCAGTTCTCTGCAAGCCCGACTATACTGACATAAGCGCAGTGTCGCTAGACTAATTGGTCAAGACGGCAGCCAACATGCTGTCGGCAAAATACGTTTAATGAAAGGCTTGAATGCGTGTTGGCTCGGCTACATAGTTTTTTTCATCTGTTACTTTTCGCATGTAGCTCAAATGATGTGAAGCAACTTTGCGCTCCTTCCTGTTCATGAAATTCATGTAGCCAGTTTGAAGCTTTGTGGTTCTTCACTTCTAATACTGTCACTGAAATACATGTGATGGACTGAGTGCTTCTAGAAATCGTTACAGGAAATGTCGCCGGAGCCAATGTTTTGACAAGTGAACTTTTCTTCGTCAAGGCAACGCTGAGGCCCTGACGACAAGTCAACTTGCCGAAACATTGTTTCCGGCGACGTTCTCTCTTAAATAACTTCTCATTGCTTCAAGCCTCTCTGTTCCTCTGAACTTCTGTCTCGTTTGGTAGTCAAATTCTGTAAGAAACATAGGTGCACCGTCATAACAAACGTGATTGAGTCAAATACGACGTGTCCTGCTCGTGATTGTTGATAATTTTCGCATTGGTTCGGATATTCTGGGTGCACTGTTTGCTCATTATGATCATTTTTCAGTTGTGAATTAAAGCTGCTTTTATAGATTGACACTTTCACACTACGCGTATGTCTGTTTTTTTTTGTTTTTGTTTTTTTTTTAATACGGAACGTGCCATAAAAAATTAATTTTATTTGTGTCGATCAAGTTTTTTCTTACTGAGTAATCGGTCCGCTTAAGTTTCGCCGCTTCAGAACACACGTACAAAATTTAAAAAAAATGTTGTTAACGAAATTTTACGAATGGCCGCGTCGCCCAAGCGGCCAGCGGACCTGAAAGAGGGCACGAACACATTCCGCTTGCATGCGAAGCGGGAAAGGAGAGCTTCCGCGGCAACCCTCCTCCTATCGGTTTTGCGCCCTTTCCCTGCGGAGATTTGGTGACTTCACCAGTGACGTCATGAAAGAAATGTTCTGTTTGTGATTTAAGCGCGAGACAGACGGTACGATTTTGCATGCGATGCGACGTGCGGTGTCGGATGACCCAGCATGCGGCGTACGACGTTTCGAGACACATGGGGCGAACGAGCAATCAGCGGCAGGCTCCACCCACCTACATACGGCGCCTCTGCATGCGCACTCGGAAGACTTCGTATCCTCGTAATGAAGCACAGAACAAACAACTTTGCACAGCCACGCTTCGTTCTGTAAGAAAATAGTGAATAAAACTACGCCTTCGTGCACGACAAGCACGTCGCAACAGCGGAAACAGCCTCCGAGTCACTCACGACTCCGATAGGTAGGCCTAGCATGGCGGGCGCCGGCTGTCGCCTACGCCGTTCGCAATCACACGCGATCTCGTCATAGCGCGCTTGTTTTTGACAACATGATTAAGCTTTGTACTAATGCAATGCGTTGGCATACGCTATTAACTTCCTCGACGTCATCGATGTGAAGAGCAAAGGTGGAAGCGAAGCGCGACGGCTCGCCGAGACGCCGGTGCCTACGAAATGGCCTTGCATCGCTGCTCGCGACTTCACTAGTGGTTTCGAAACGGGCGTTGTCTTGAAGAAATGGCACACTTCAAACATCACTTTATTCAATCCGGAAATATTTCACGTCACAAGTGAAATGTATACTCGATGTTTACACGCTGCCGCGAGCGGCAATATCGGCGAATGCTCCGAGGCTCGACTCCATCGACTCGCCTTGGCCACGGTGACCGGAGCGGCGACAGGGAGATGGCGCCACCAGCGGCGTGACGACACACATCTCCCGAGCTGTCATTTGCTGCGGCAGTACGACGGTCCGACGCAGCGACGAAAATATCTGCCCGGTTTGATGCACGCCGGGCATGCGATGCGGCGATCCGATGCGGTGAAACGTCACGAAACGTCACCATTCCGGCTGCCCTATCGCCGCGTCGGACGCCGCATCGCATGCAAAATCGTACCGTCTGTCTCGCGCTTTATTGATGCCCGGCAACCGCCAGTAGTAAAAGCGGCGCTGCCGCTGCGTATCAGCATGCAAGAGCGCGTCCCATGGGAGGTATAAGGAGTTTCCGCCCCCTGCTTCTACCGGGGGTGCCACAGCCAGCTTTGCCCGTTAGTTCTGGCGCTGAAGTTTTGACATTGTTGCATGGTCTGCGACAAGTCATGGTTCGACTCTACTCTGTCTACGCCAAGGAAAGACCCAGCATCAGCCACGTTAAGCCCCTATCAACCAGCTTCGCTATTAAGCTTTACTCGGCTAGTGTAAACTTCTCGCTTTTTTTTTTTTTTGAGATACAGGAAACCTGAGGGAAATCCTGCACCGGAAGTGCTAGGAGCAGAAACAAGTGCGTCACTCTGTGCCTCTGCCTCTAAAGAAACCTCCCGTCGTCTTATTATGCGTGTTAAAGCTATACCATTTTAGCCTGCTCAACAAAACACATTCTACTCTGTCCATGTACTGGCGACCCCAGCTTGAGTGAATCCTGCTATCTAAGTTACACGTGCGCGCTGTAAACATGTTCCTGGGTTCGCCAGCACGCAGGTGAGATGAGCAGGTATTTTAATGAGAGAAAAAAGCGCTAGATAGCACTTCGGTCGCACTGGCAGGTGTTTTGATTAGAGTATATTCGTAACCTTTGGGGCCGTATTTGCCAGATCGAAGCATGCAGGTTGCCGTTCCGTACCCTTTCGCAAAACATTGAATATTCCATAACGAGAGAGAAGGCCACGAAAGTGAAACTGCTTCTGAGAGCAATTCCATATATTCACCAGATTTCCTACAATAATTAAGAGAATCGCCTTATTTAAAGCATGAACACCGAAATGTACTACTTTCTATGCCGCGCAGGCTTTCAGGGCTATGTCTGAGGACTAGAGGCCAGATTTTAGGCAATTGCCTATTTTGTTCTTCCGCACCTGTCACCCCACTTTGACACATGAGCATGAAATAGAGGTTAAAAGGGCTTTTGTAGTGTTTTTATAGTGCCTTAATGCCCATAAATGCCTCTAAATGCTCAGGCGGAACAATTGCCGGCCATTTAGGCCAGGCTAACCCCGCCTGTTGCAACATCATCACCACCACCACCACCACCGGGGCCTATATGAACCCTATTTTGCCTGAAGTTTCGTTTCCGAGCGAAGTTTGAGAGCGTTTTTCGTGTTACCGGGCAACACTGACTGTTCGGAACTCTGTGTGGTTCAGCCTAGTCCTCCAATTCAGCAGCCCTTCCGGAAAACAACCCCTAGTAACAGTGAAATTTGACGGGCCGGCCAGCATACGCCTCCGCGCTGACATGGCGCGAGCGGTATTGACCGACAGTGGAGAAATCGTCCCTACGCGATTCGACCCAGCCAATGCAACGCCTCCCTCCATTATGCCCTTTTAGTGGTCTGGCTATCTGCTCCTGCTCTGCCCTTCCCAGCCATGCCGAAAAGAAAGATACCCAGCAGTATGCTGATCCGACAGAAGATGCTTGACTCACCACGCTACAGGATAAAAGGAGAGACCAGGGAATAATAATCCTTATTTAGAGAAGTTAGACAAACACGTCCTTATGGCAGGATGGCTTGAGCTGGGGCTTGAGCGTCCTCGGCCCTCGCAACCTGCTTCAGCGAATCCTCAAGATTGGAACTGACTGGCAAAAGATATTTCCCAAAGCTCGTTGCTTTAGCAAGGATTAGTGGCGAGGGGGGAGGAGCTTGTCGGCAGCCTGCTTTACGTTGAAGTGATCAGGATTGGGGAATGAAAAAAAGCTAACAACAATCTCTCGCTGTACTTTTTCCTTTCCCTTTGTTGAGAGACTCTGTACGCTGAAGATAAGTGGAGCAACCACGTCTCCTACGAGGTCCAGGTAAAAAGTTTGGAGGCGAGCCTAACCACTGACGTAGGTGTCTAGTAGTCGCGCCCGTACATCGTCGATTGTCTGCCCTGATGTATTCCATGGGTAAACATGGTGCTTCGTCGCGGCACCGCAGCGCATCTCAGAAGCCACGAAATAAGAATCGTGGTTGGCGTCTGCTCCGCCAGGTGCCCCAACAGTCCCGGCTGCTCACAATATTTCACTAAAATCTATCAATTATTTTTCATTAACTATCTTGGCAGTTAATTCGCCCTTACCTTGAACAAACTTATGCCTACCAGATGTTACGTATCGATTATAACTCTTCGCTTGATCCAGAACCATCAACTTCTGTTTTCGGTAGGACTTTATTTTATTGACGGAAAACCGGAACCAAATGTTCAACCGGAAGTGCTTAAAAGGGAAAAATGTTCGCCACTTGGTACTAGTGTCACTAAAGAAACCTCCGGTCCTCTTCAAACAATCAATCAATCAATCTCTTTATTAGTAGCGTAGCGTCAAAAATGTAGTACATTGCAGGTGAATATGCAGGAAGAGGTCCCAAGGTTACAAACCGCGCGTTAAATCTAGACTCTTTTTTAACCTTCCTCAGCAAAATACATTCCTCTATGTCCGATGTACAGGCGACCCCAGCTTCAGCGAACCCTGCTATCTACTTTACAAGTGCGCGATTTAAACCACTTCCTGGTTTCGCCAGTACACAGGTGAGACGAGCAGGTATTTTAATGAGGAAAAAACTCCGCTAGATATCGCGTCGGTGACCCTGGCATGTGTTTTGATTAGAGTGTATGCGTAAGCCTTGGGGCCGCGGTTCCCAGGACGAACCATGTGGGTTAGCATTCATAACCTTTTAACAAAACATTGTACATTCCATGACAAGAGAGAAGCTCGCAAAAGTGAGGAAACCTGTGAGAGCTATTCCACGTATTCACCAGATTTCCTGCAAGAATTAAGGGGGCTCGGTTCGACAAACAGGAAAAGTGCCTCAGACAGGCTGGCCGACGTTACGATAACACGACCCATTTTTATCAAAGGCGCCTTGTCATCCGTGGCGTGTTATTTTTGAGGAAGTTAGTGTTGACGTCATTGCCAGTGATGGCACGTGTCGCTGTTGACAATACCGTCTGGAAATGAAAAAGTATAAAACAGAAGAGTGTAGCCCTTGCACCATTTCAAGCAAGGTCGCAACGACGCTCAGGAATCTCATCTCCGAGTTAGGTGGAGCTGAAAAAAAAACATGGCTGATCCCTCCGTCATAGGAATCGGTGTAACACGAAAGTGAAACGTGTACTCACAGAATTGGTGCTTATTGTTTAGTGATATATGAGAGCTTGTAGAATGTGTATTGGTGTTTGGCAGCTATAGCATCGTTTGACGTGGACACACCCACGTTGACGCCTAGTGGCATATCTCCATCGCGACGACTACAGCCCATGATCATGATTTAACCGTTGTGGCAGCTGAAATTTTTAACGTATACCTGGATACAGCGTATCATGAATCTCGCGCAAAGATAACAACAAGCACGTGCTAACCACTGGTACTCGATATGGGCGTCTTCAAAGCGTCGTCTATTAAGGAGAGAAAGAGCACGGCGTGCGCTTCTGAGTAAGAGGGTAACCTACGCCTGCGCTCATGCATACACTACCACAGTGCGCTTCAGCAACGCGGGAGGCGGAGGTTCATAGCTGGAGCCGCGAACGCGTGCGGGCGTTTCACGTCCCGCTGGGCTCTGTCTCGCTCCACCAAGGCACGACATTCGCCCATCTACATCGTTGCCTTCCTGCAGTGCTTACTGCAGCAGTCTTATTAGTCGGTGCAATCTCACCCGGAATAGTCATCGGCGAAACACCATTGGTGCACGTGGACACTGCACGACTCCGACAACCATGCCGACAACGAGCTGTCACACGCTAACTCGAAGCGAAAGGCAGAGAACATAACTGCGTCGGTGACTCCCCGATGCTAGCGCGGCCAGGGTTTTTCACTGCTATCGAGAAGCTTTAACCAATGGCCTCCAAGACTACGCGCCGGCGCGCAATCTCGGACACCATGCTTTAACTGCGTCGTCGACGAATCGCTCACTATCGGTGCTAATAAGTGTCCTGCCGCATTACTTCTCTTCACCGGTCACAGACGGCAGTACCGCCCTGCCTCGCCAACAGAGAGCACCGTGCGGGAGGGAAAGTGTGAGAGATATAAGGCGCGTTTGTAGATAGCCTTGCAACCGCTTCGATAGCTCGGTCGGTAGAGCATCGGGCGCTTTTTGTCGCGGCCCAAGGAGTTAGAGGTTCGACGTCCGGCGGGGGAACCTTTTTCTGAATGTTTTTTTTCTTTCGCATTTGGTAGCTATAATTTTACAACCTCATATCCGTGACTAAAGTCTTGGTGGAACCCGGCATAAAACACTTTCGTGTTAAAAAAAACGGGGGGGTGGGTGGGGGGGGGGGGGGGCGAGAAAAGAGAAAGATAATTTTTAAAAAGTGAGGGAGGAGCGGTACAACAAGGCGAGAGCTGCCAAAGGCATGACGAAAGAAAGAGTGGAGGCTGTCGCTCATAGCCAACATACTACAGTATATTTCCTATGGTCACCTCGTTGAGAGGGACCCCGGCGGAGGAAGGGCGGTGGCCACAGGCTCCGGCGCCGCCGTTATTGCCACCACCACCACCTCCGTTGTTGCAGCAACTAAAGTTGGAGCAGACGACGCAAGCAAACAGAGGTGTGCCGACTGCTATGCCGAAGAACTCCCGGCCACGTACTACGAAGTGCTTGGACATTATAGGAAAGACCGCAAGAAGTATCCGAAATCGCACGTGCACCTGCACAAGTCGCAGGCAGTGGACCTGAGGCGACTGCAGACGGACACTTTTACCAACCTCTACCATCTGCGCCGCCTGTAGCCCGCGCTGCACCCGTCGCCTGGCTGCCCGTGGTGCGAGCACGAACGGGCCGACGTGGCGCATGTACTTTGGGAATGCGCAAGGAACAACGAGACGCCACGATTAAGGACGACGCCAACTGAAGGATCCTCTCAAGTGGCGCGCCTTGCTAAGCCCGCGCTGCACCCGTCGCCTGGCTGCCCGTGGTGCGAGCACGAACGTGGGCCGACGTGGCGCATGCACTTTGGGAATGCGCAAGGAACAACGAGACGCCACGATTAAGGACGACGCCAACTGAAGGATCCTCTCAAGTGGCGCGCCTTGCTAAGCGATGGCAAGCCGCCCTCGTCAGCGAGGTCCCCCAAGACCAGGAGTGGGCCGTCCAGCGGGCCAGGGCTGTCGCCGAGGAACTCGGTAGATGTTCCTCGAACAGTGGATCCCTGGCAGCCTAGCCCCGGGCACAACTGTTGAGCAAATAAAGTTTGTTGAACTCAACTAAACCTCGTATAGGGGATCTGGCATACATTTTACTAGCAGACAACCTGTAAAATATGGCGAAGATAGCGTTAGCCACGCTTCTGGAAGCTCCTGGGAAGCCCCGTCTCCAAGGTGCTGCTTGTTTGTGTCAAAGCAATGTGAGGGACCAGGTTTCGCTGCGCTACAGCGGTGCTGCTGCCTGGGTCACGTAATACTGTTACCTCTCTTCCAAAAACCCGTCCAACCGATGCCGGCGTATGCCTATCCTTAGCAGTGCGATACTCTCGCTCGTCACCTTTACACCCACTGCGAACCTCCTCTACGGTGCAACTCAAAAACTTTTCTGTGTCTTGCGTTTCTTCCCGTTCAGCTGGAACCACTGCGCATATGGTTACTTGGTCCTTCGCACTCTTAAGGCTGGTTCACACCGGCGACCGGTCGCGCGACCAAGTTAGTAGCTTTGCGACTGGTCGCAAACGGTCGCAAACAGTCGCTTTGGTCGCAAAGCGACTGCTTTGACTCAGTCGCTCGCTTGCGCGACTTTTCAGTCGCGCGACTGCAGTCGCAGGACGGCTAGAATCAATCAGCGAAGCCCAGAAGTGATGTCAGCTTTTGTTTACACCGGGCCCATTGCTTTTTTTTTTATTGTGCTCGCCCACTGCCGCCGCGTCGCGTCGTCTGCTCGGCGTCCGTCTGCGCGCACGCGAGCGAAAGCAAGCAGACGGCAGTGCCGGAAAGGTCAACATGGCGACACCTGTTTATGCAGTTTCCTTCCGCATCGAACGTATCATGTCGTCGTCCTGCGCTGTGTGGCCCGCAAGTTCGCAACCTACGCATTTATTTACTTTATATTTACGTCCTGAAGCTTCGAGAGCAATGTATTCGTCGATACTTTGCAGTGTTTCCGAGATTCATTCTCGGATTCTTGGAGACAAGGCTTATCAGGCAGGGCTGAAGAACACAGCCAATCTCAATAAAAAAGACAGAACATACCTGATGCTTTGTCCCCAGCGTGAGATGACAAGAAGCGATAGCTGATTTCACCATTTATTCATTGCTGTGAAGAGAGTGGGCGAGTAGCAACCGCAATTTCGGATCGAAGCGGGCGGTCGCGTCTGCATGGGTGCTGCCATGTTGGCTTCTAGCCCCAGCTACTGTGCGGCCAGTCGCAAAGCGACTAACTTGGTCGCGCGACCAGTCGCCGGTGTGAATCAGCCCTTACAGCTACTCCTCACTTGATGGCCAACGATTTGACGAACGTGACAAAAACTTCCCCATCTCCCGCTAAAGGGAACCATGTGTGGATGCGAAGCAGCGAGGAGACGGTTAGCTTGAGCGGGAGAAATGTCGCTGCTCTCGTTTCGCGGCAGCAGCCCGGGCGCTCATCGCGGCGCTGCACAGGAGAGAGAATGAGGTGCGCGCGCTCCGTCATTTTTATACCGCGGAACTACCGTGTTGCTCCCAGCGGAGCATGCAGCTGTCGCACCACCTGTCGCGCACCGCTCCGTAGAGGATTCCTAGAGGAGAGAACCGCAGGAGAGGAGAGAGACAGGGGACGCGTATGCGCTGTGGGGGGTGTGGGACGCGGGAGCCGCTCCTTAGAGTAGAGGATTCCTACAGCAGAGAAAGGGGGGTGAGCGTAGGAGAGAGGGGGAGAGGACGCGCATGCGCTGTGGGACGCGGGCGCCGCTCCGTAGAGTAGAGAAAGGGGGGTGAGCGTAGGAGAGGAGAGATAGAGGGAGGGGACGCGCATCCGCTGTCTGGGTGTGGGACGCGGGGGGCCGCTCCGTAGAGTAGAGGATTCCTATAGGAGAGGGGGGTGAGTTTAGGAGAGAGAGGGGGGAGGGGACGCCCATGCGCTGTGGGGGGTGTAGGACACGGGACGCGGGCGCCGCTCCGTAGAGTAGAGTATTCCAAGAGGAGAGAAAGGGGGTGAGCGTAGGAGAGGAGATGGGGAGGAGACGCGCATCCGCTGTGGTGGACGCGGGAAGGAGAGACGGACTAAGCCCCCCTCCCAAACACAAGCAAGATCGAGGAATGGAGTCGACCTGGGCGACTGCGTAGCCATTGCTAAGCAGCCTCTCTGTGCTCTCGGCCATGACTCTGGTGACTGTAGTGGTGGTTGACGGCCTTATATTGTACTACAGTGTTCTGGTTCGCATAGTGGGTGCTTCCCTACTTCATGAAAGTGGCCGGACGCGGGACGCGGGACAGACGCGGGACGGACATAGCCCCTCCCGAGCATAAGATGCTTCGCATCTAAAAAGGCTGTCTGCGTTTCACTCGGCATGAAGAAGCGTCATGTCCGACCTGGTCACACAGGAAACACTTTAGCTGGGGAGATATTAGGGGCGAAGCTCCTTATGCCGTGGGTCGTGCGTCCCTAGTTTGTAGTACGTAGTAGCCACCTGCGTGATGACGATGACGCTGCCATCACGGCACACCACATGGAATGTGGTGTGCCGTGATGACAATGACGATCGCGATGCCATACAACACATGGCATCGCGATATGGTCTCACATGCACATCGTTTGACCACATGCAACCAACCACCATCACGTCTTTGCCGTGGGTCGTGCGTCCCTCGTAGTTTGTAGTACGTAGTAGCCACCTGCGTAACCAGCAGTATCTCCCTGTGTGATGACGATGACGCTGCCATCACGGCACACCACATGGAATGTACCCACTATGCGACATAACGACGACGCTGATGACGATGACGATCGCGATGCCATACAACACATGGCATCGCGATATGGTCTCACATGCATATCGTTTGACCACATGCAACCAACCACCATCACGTCTTTGATGATGTACCTCCGGAGCTTCGCCCACTCATCATCATTCACTCCGCGGATATGCTGTGATTTTTGACGATTCCTTTCGCTGCCTACTCTCCCCTCCTACAGACGAGATTCCGAACGCTCCCCGAAACTGGCGAACATTTCGCTGTTGTCGCGCCCCCATGAAGTGGTCGCATGACTCGGACATCTCTTTCAGGGTTTTACACTTCCTCTCCTTTAGGAATAATGGGAGTTTGCAGCCGCTGTTCTTCAGAAACTGCTCTGAGACCAGGAGGTCTCGCATGCCCTCGTAGGTTTTTGGTGTCTCCGACACGTGGACCAGCCTGTCAAGATAACCCAGCAGACGAACGACAAATCATTGGCCAGTTTCGACATGCCCCGGCTTGCTGGAACGGAATGTTTCCCGGTATCCTACGCCAGTTGGTCGAAACCTCTGCAATAGGGCCGGCTTTGCTTTTTCGTAGCCTAGCGAGTGTTCTGGGGACAGCCGACCAAATACTTTCAAAGCTTCCCCACCAAAAGCATGCTGAGAGCAGTAGTCCAGTTGTCCTTCGGCCAATCTTGTCCTTCTGCGATCACCTCAAATCGGCGATCACCGCGAATCGGCATCTAAGTCGCCTCTCTTCTCGTCGAGGAGTGGTAGGAAGTTACGGGGACATATTGGCTGCTGCGGAGCCACTCGGTCTATAACGCCGACACATCAGAGAGTTTTAGAATAGCGTACGCAAAGCTTTGCGTTCGCTTTTCGCGCCACCGTGCATGCGTCATACGTTAACCTCTTGCGGGCTTCCAATAAGTGACGCCCGCAACGCTAAGCCCGCAACGCCCGCAAGCTTTGCATACGGTATTCTAAAACTCTCCATTTAGCGTCCGTGGGCGCGCGAGCATTGGCAGCATTCTGAGCTTCTAACAAATGTATGCGAAGCTGCAAGTGCCTTTCCTTGAGAGCTGCTTTTTAACCGGTTTGGAACAACCGGTTAGCAAATCGGTTGTTCCAAACCGGTTATCCTCCCTGCATTTAGGGGCTGTGGAAACAGGCAGACAGATGTCGATTTTGTGAGACCACAAATTATGTATTTTTTCTGAAGCCATTTATCCGCACGACGAGAACACGCGTGACCCTCTCGTGCTTGTTGCTTCGTCGTCGTCATCGTCTTCTCCTGGTCGGATTCCTGTAGCCCGCACTAGTGCGCTACAGGGCGAAGCACCTTAAGACTGAGCCTTGTCGGCGTGCGGCGGCGTTCGCGGCCCATGCAAGGTACCCATTATACGCCATGACAATGACGATGACGCTGATGACGATGAAGAATAAGCGCGTTAGCACGTGCAAGGTACCCGATGACGACCATGGAACATTCTCTTTCTGCCATGGATGAAAACGAACATAAGGCACGGGGTGCAGCGGAAAAACGACAAAAACGCCCAGCGGACTCGGAGTTCAGGGACCTGGATGCAGCGGCTCAACGGCAACGCCGACAACAAGCTGCTACCCCCGGAGACTAGAACTCGGGAAGCGGGGGCTAAACGGCAAAAACGGCTTGTGCAGTATATGACGTCTCGATACGCTCTACGATGCATTTCGTATGACTGGAAACAACCAACAACCACCAGGGAAACGTGCATAGACCTCGTCTTTGCAACTTCAGGCTAGACCTGATCGAAGAATCATTGGCTCTACATTTCGCGGGCCACAAAACAGTAATAATGAAGGAAAAACGATATCCACAACTCAACACGGGGTACCATTTATCACCAATAAACATTGTATATAACTGTGCACCGCTTTGTCACTGATTCACATGCGTGAGTGGGCAATGTCACGGCTAATTTACGGTAACACCGAACGATCGCCATGCTTCGCCCACTGATCATCATTCACTTCGTGGAGATGCGGTGTTTCATCTCTGCTATTTTGTTCTTATTTTCTCGTGACGGTCAAGCGAACTGACCGCTGGCGTCACAAATTATGCCGAAAAGACGAGGAACGCCGGGCTATTTCTTTGTATTTTCAGAGGTTGGTTAGGTACCCTTTAAGCCTTATAGCCGGAATTTTCCGTTTGTAATTTTCACTCCATAATGTGCGCCCAGAACAGTCAAACAAATCTATAACTTTCAATGGAAACGTGACGCTCATAACCGTCGACTCGACAAAGCAACGCGGAATCCGGAGCTTGCAGACAACGGCACGCACGGACGAAAAAATCAGCATGGAAACTCTTCGCACGTGCTGCTTTAATGAAATTCAGTATGGCATAACCGTTTGCCTCTACGCTGGGCACTTCACGCTGAAAAAAAAAAATGCGGAGCGGTGACTGAGAGTATACGCTTTGCCATATAGACCCTCGCCATATGTTGTGCCATTTTCCATATGTTCTGGCGCGCTTTTACTCGCTCGTATGACGTCTGTTCGCGTTCGCATTACTTATAGCAGATGCGCCTTTATCCAGCACCCTGCGTGCTGAGCGCGCAGCTTTTCACGTCGTTCAAGTGTTCAAGCGGTGAGTACGAGGCAGAATGCTGGAATTTCGATGTGAAGGACGGCGTTCAGTTGGAGTTCTGAAGTTTTGATATTATTGCAACGCAAAGTGTAGCTTTGAAAAATTCGCCTTGTTTTTCGCTTTACACGGTTATAACTAGAGACCGGATTTTAGGCAAATGCCTACTTTGTTCCTTGCGTTCCTGTCGTGCCACTTTAATATATGAGCATGAATTAGGGGCTAAGGAGGGCTTTTATAGTGTTTTTATAGTGCCTATAAATACCTATTTTTGGGGGTTTGTGCCTAAATGTCTTTGAGTGCCTATAAATGCCTATTTTCCAAAAAGGTGCCTATATGAGCACCATATAAAATAAAATTTTGCTTTCGAGTACAGTTTGAAACCGTAATTGATGTCACCGGGGAAAATTGACGTTTCGAAACTCGACGGGGTGCTACAACCTAGTTCCCTAGTTCAACAAACTTCCAAAAAGCAACCGCTAGCAGCAGTGAAATGGGACGCGCCGGCCACTTTACCCCACCGCACTGACATGGAGCGAGCGGTTGGAGCAGGGGAGGAGGATGAGGAAAATATACGATTTCTGCAACCCTGAATGGGAGCACGTCTCAGCGTATACAGGGAAATGGGGAGAGGGAAATAAAGGTGGGAAGAAGAGAGTGGCGTCCATGGCCGAGGACGTGGCGGGCGGCTTTTACAGCCGGTTTTCCAGCCCAGTGTTCCAAAGGGATATAAGCAACTCCTTGAAGACCTGGGTTGGGTGGGGGGCCAGGGAATAGGAGGTCCCTCTGTGCAGCAGCAGGAAGATGCAGAACGAATGCGAAACCGTGAAGTGCCGTCAGGGGGAAAGTAGAGTGTAGGTTAAAAAAAAGAGAGATGTGCACGTGGCTATTGTTTCGTTGTAATTTACTTCTTATCGTTGTAATTTACTTCTTAAAGGGCGCTTCACCACGTCACATGAAAAATTTTAGTTGGACACTGAAAGTTGTTGCGTACCTAATGAAGAGCTTTGTACCACAAGAACTTTTTAATAGGTTCATTACGAGTCCACGAAAGCATGATGCCGGTAGGTGAGCTTGAAACCTTTGCCACTCGCAAGCCAAATTCCTTTCCCTGCCTTCTTCGGTATCGGAGCAACTCGGAGCCGGAAGATCACATGACGCAGACGCATCAACACGTCATGCGCACGCAAGGTTACACTGTGTGCGCATGCCATGCCCAAGCCAGGTCGTGCACACAAGCGGTGGTGTATCGTTTCAGGTGTTCTCTCTAGTATTCCGTGTGTTTCTGTGGGATGGATCCCTCTGTGCGTTTGGAGAGGCTGGCATGGATCATGTATCCTTACCACGACACAGCGCGTCGTTCTGCTGTAAGGGACGATGCACCAAAAAATGCGCCCACCTCCCCCGAAGGGAATCGTGAGGAAATGCGAATGCATTTCGCGCGCGCTTCACTCCATTTATATATGGTGGTTGTGGTTCGAAGAAGGAAAAGGCGCCTGATTTCTGCAGCCCGGTCGGGAGCAAGGCGCAGCGCCCTTTTTTTAAATGCGAATGCATTTCATAGTCGGGCTATGTCAGGCTTCCAGCGTTGGCGTTGGCGTTGTCCGCGGAGGAGGAGGACAGGTTGAGGAGGTGACCACCCTTACTGCGCATGCGCAAACCCTTTCAAAAAAAAATAAAAATAAAAAACCTCCTCTTTCCCTCTCTCTCCTCTAGGCATCCCTCCCCGCGGCAACCACACCCTCACTGTGCATGCGCCTCCCCTCCTCTCTCCCCTGCTACGCTCCCCCCTCTCTCCCTCTAGGGCATCCCTGCCCGCGCCGTCCACACTCCCACTGCGCATGCGCGTCCCACCTCTCTTCTCCTCTCCTACGCTCCCCCCTCTCTTCTCTAGGCATCTCTGCCCGCAGCGTCCACACTCCCACTGCGCATGCGCGCCCCCCCTCTCTCTCCTCTCCTACGCTCCCCCCCTCTCCCTCTCTCGCCTCGCGACGCCGACACAGGCAGCGTCTGCTGGGGCGAGTTTCTTGGTTGAAAAAAACCGACTGCTCGCGCTGCACAACCGTTCACTGGCCACCCCGTATATATGGCAATGAATCTTGACCTCCAAGGTGGTGCCGGTGGGAGATTTCTCCTGTGCGTTGTTGAACAATAAAAATTCGCAGCGTGCGGGTGAACTAAAAGCGGACTGCGGCGGAGCTAGGCGGAGCTATACATGAAAAAAAAATTTAAAAAATAAATAAAAACAATTAAAAAAAACAAGAAAAAGCAAAAAAAGGGCGCTGCGCCTTGCTCCCGACCGGGCTGCAGAAATCAGGCGCCTTTTCCTTCTTCGAACCACAACCACCATATATAAATGGAGTGAAGCGCGCGCGAAATGCATTCGCATTTCCTCACGATTCCCTTCGGGGAGGTGGGCGCATTTTTTTTTTGCTTTTTCTTGTTTTTTAATTGTTTTTTATTTATTTCTTAAATTTTTTTTTTCATGTATAGCTCCGCCGCAGTCCGCTTTTAGTTCACCCGCACGCTGCGAATTTTTATTGTTCAACAACGCACAGGAGAAATCTCCCACCGGCACCACCTTGGAGGTCAAGATTCATTGCCATATATACGGGGTGGCCTGTGAACGGTTGTGCAGCGCGAGCAGTCGGTTTTTTCAACCAAGAAACTCGCTAGCAGACGCTGCCTGTGTCGGCGTCGCGAGGCGAGAGAGGGAGAGGGGGGAGCGTAGGAGAGGAGAGAGAGAGGGGGGCGCGCATGCGCAGTGGGAGTGTGGACGCTGCGGGCAGAGATGCCTAGAGAAGAGAGGGGGGGAGCGTAGGAGAGAAGAAGAGAGGTGGGACGCGCATGCGCAGTGGGGAGTGTGGACGGCGCGGGCAGGGATGCCTAGAGGAGAGAGGGGGGAGCGTAGCAGGGGAGAGAGGAGGGGAGGCGCATGCGCAGTGAGGGTGTGGTTGCCGCGGGGAGGGATGCCTAGAGGAGAGAGAGGGAAAGAGGAGGTTTTTAAATGCGAATGCATTTCATAGTCGGGCTATGTCAGGCGTCCGGCGTTGGCGTTGTGCGGCGTTGGCGTTGTCCGCGGAGGAGGAGGAGGAGGACAGGTTGAGGAGGTGTGCGCGCCGGCAGGTGTTAGATGTGAAGCATCTTATGGCGAAGCTTAATCCGGTGGTGGTGGTGTGCGTCGTGACCACCCTTACTGCGCATGCGCAAACCCTTTCAAAAAAAATAAAAATAAAAAACCTCCTCTTTCCCTCCATCCTGCGCATTGCCATCCTGCGCATTTTCGATCAGCATGCGAAAGATTTACAATAACAATGTCTTATTTCCCGCCACTATTCAGCATATATAATAATCTCGCTTTCACTCGACCCAGCAGAGCACAATAGCTCTGTCTAGTGACAACCAGCTAACAGCGAAAATTATCCTTCTTATAGCCTTTCTGTAGTTGGAAAAGCGTGATTACTCAGTAACGCATCTTATTAGGCTCCGTGATTTAACATTTCCAAAGCCTTCCGAGAAATCCCGAGATTCAATGAAAAGACGCCAAATCCCTCAAAGAGGTAGAAAATCCCTAGATCTAGGGATAAATCCCTAGGGTTGGCATCACTGATGGCGGGAAAGGAAACCTTGATGCAGAGGCGCCCCTTGTTGACCTATTGAGACGGTGACTTGATCTGCAGCGCCCTCTTTTTATCTATTTTGGTACTTTGAGCCTGACTCCAAGCGACGACATGAGACGAGAGCCCGGCCCCTAAAGATCTCCGCACACAAATTGTCAGCTCTGCCCATAGAACCGCGGTACGCTTGCCTTTCACGTGTGAAAAGACGACCGCGTTAGCTGCTTCCCGCTCGAACAGCTCGCACTTTTACAGCGAAAGCTGTTATGAAATCACAACAAGGGGTCGTTTTTGCGCCGTAGTTGTCCGCCGCCGCCGCCGCCGGTGTCCGTAACCACTATCGCGCGAAGTAAGAAAAAAAACTAAAAAAATAAAGTACACCTATGCCGGAACGGGAATCGAACCCGGGCCCTCTGCGCTGTAGCCTAGCACTCTACCACTGACCTACGCCGGTGCTTGAAACAGCGTTGCGAACTGACCCTATGCAGGCTTCATGTCGAGTAAGGAATCGCGTTGTCATGCTTTGTAAAGCGCTTTAGAACAGTACAGAAACAACCAGGCGTCACACAATGCGAATTGCGTAACGAGTGGGTCGTTCAATGCACCAACTCATTAAGAAAGCCGCAGGCATAATTCTTCATCGTCGTCAGCCACAGCATCAACAATGTGCACATAATGCGTTACACGTGTGCAGCGGGTACGGCTCTTTTCCGAAGAATGACGAATAATGGTATAGTTGACGCTTCCCCCGCTACAGAACTATTATAATGATTTATGGCGTAGTGGTTACCGCTCAAGTGTGCTTGTAGTAGTTGCCCCAAGAGTGTTTTAAACAGGCTCTAGAAAGGCCGCTCTTCCAGCTTTCGCGGTAAATGTGCTGCGCGTTCCGCGCAGGCCTGGCGGTTTTTTTTTATCCCCCTAATGTAAATAGTACGCGTATTAAAGGGGTCATGAAGCACCCCTCGGGTTTGTTAAAATCACCGCATCTCCACGAAGTGAATGATGATGAGTGGGCGAAGCAGGAGGATCGTTCGGTGTTACCGTAAATCACCCGTGACATTGCCCACTCACGCATGTAAATGAGTGACAAAGCGGTGTACAGTTATATGCAATGTTTATTGGTCATAAATTGTATGCAGTGTTGAGTTGTGGATTTCGTTTTGCCTTCGTTATTACTGCTTTGTGGTCCGTGAAGTGTAGAGCCAATGGTTGTTCGATCGGATATAGCTGAAGTTGGCAAAGACGAGGTCTATATACACGTTCCCATGGTGATTGTTGGTTGTTTCCGATCATACGAAATGCATCCTAGAGCGTAACGATACGTCGTATACTGCACAAGCCGTCATATACTGCACAAGCTCTGCCCACAAAACCGCGGTACGCTTGCTCTTCACGTGTGAAAAGACGACCGCGTTAGCTGGTTTCCTCTCGAACAGTGCGCACTTTTTTATCGCCTGGTGTAAATACTACGCATAATAAAGGGGTCATGAAGCACCCCTCGGGCTTGTTGAAAAAACACATCATGCGAAAAGCAGACACGGCTACGAACTGCTTAGCCAAATATTACAGCCGTGCGCGCCGCGTAAAGGATACAAAACAGAGCGCGAAGTTGCTGTTTTCACAGGTGCCCTCTTTTCAAACAGAGGCTGGTTTTCACTCTGGTCGGTGGCGAATAGCCGACATAAATCTAGAACGCTGCTTGGATCAGATGCGCTTGTTCCCGTTGACACTGTGTATAGCAGTTGTGCTTAGATAAACAGGCTGCAATATGGAACAAATTCGTAGACAGCTTTCAAAAAATGACTCACTTCGGGTAGAGGCCAGCTGTCGCCTGCTGAACTCAGTGCACCCGCGTACGTTCGAGCGAGCGCGCATGGAAGTTTGCTAGGAAGCTGAAAACAGCTCGCATCTGCGGTTACGCTAACATGTTTTTCGACAAAACATGCCAGATGGACGTCCTGATCCTGGGCAACATATAACAAACGAATTAACTCTCTTCTGTTAAGTTGCCACGAGCACTGAGAGACCGAAATCTGCATTTCTAAACAAGGTGATGAAACTACAGGCCACCAGAATCAGGTATAAAGTAAAAACACCACTGTCCGTCTTTGAAGTGTAGCGGGTAGCTTGTCAGCTTCACATTGCAGTGTGCGTCGACGGGCTTGGTTCGAGCCTCGCTGACTAATATTTTATGCGATGGCAATTATATGGACAGTCTCGGCTGGTTTTCGCCGTCGCTGTCATGTCCCGTATATGTATATGTATCTATATATATATAAAAAAGCCACAAAGAAAAATAATTCAGAAAAATGTTTCCGACGCGCGGCATCGAACCAGGGACCTCTCGCTCTGCAGCGCGCGGCGCTAACCGCTGAGCCACGAAAGCGCACGTCCTTCAACGTTCAAATGTTCAAACGGCGAGCTATTTATATACAGCGAGTTTTCAGCGTTTTTTCAGCCTTACCAGCGAGATGGCGCAAAGGGCGTGCTCGGAGGGGCCATAGCTCGGTGCCCCACTCGTCGCGAAGCCCGCGCTCATGCGCTCGCGCACTTTGCCCCGTAGGGGGTAGATGCCCGTTCGCGCGCCCGCTTGTCTCGCGGTGCGGGAGAATTGGGCTTTCGCCGGGACGATTGCGTTGTAGTTACCGAGCGCACGAAGGTCACTTTGCTCGCGGCCCCCCCGTTTGCGAAAAGAACACGCTTTTCAAACACAGCGAAGTAACAACTGTGACACTTGTTAGTTCGCGCTCGTCTGTACCTGTCAATTCGTTTCGTGCGTCGTTTTTGTTTGAGCAGCGCGTTAAGTGTCGAGCTGTTGTTAGTTCTCTCTCGTCCTGTGAGTGTTGTTTTCGTGCGTCATGTGTGCGTGAGCAGAGCGCTACACGTTTCCACCTGCTTGCCATTCGTCGCTTGACATTCCAATTTGTTGCTATCGCATTCATTGCTTCGCCTTGTGGCGAAACTGTGACTTTTTTTAAGTCGTTGTTTTTTTTTGTGTGTGTGTGTGTGTTTTTTTTGTCGCACTGCTGTGTTTTAGTCAGAATTACGATCTGGTCCTGACCAGAATTTTCAAAAAGCAATTTAAAAGCCCGATTTCGGCCGGAAATGGGTGTGCCGCGCGCGCGCGTCAGGCCCGCGTCGTGCAGTGTGCCAGCCTCCCAGTGTCCTGCGCCACACTGGTCAAACAATTATGTATGGCACTGGCACAGCACCACTGGGTTTTCCAATAGGGTAGGGCTAGAGAGAGAGAGAAATAGATAAAGGAAAAGACAGGGAGGTTAACCTGGTAGAAGAACCGGTTTGCTACCCTGTACAGGGGGCGGGGAAAGGGGGGTCGGAAAGAGGATAGAGAGAGAGAAAAAAAAATTAAAAAAAAGGATGCCCACATATGCACACACATGTAGGAGGTTCTGATTAGAGTCGTTTGGAGAGACCGGTTGAACGCAGAAATCGCAGAAGCGCCTTCACAGCCTTCTTATGCGACGTTGAGTCCTGTCTGTGGCACAGGATTATGAGCCCATGCATCGTGGCACCTGCGCTCGTTAGCAAACGTCAGCGTACCTGCCGATCTATGCGACGCCGATGCTGCTGATGCTACACCAGCGGCACCTCGCACAGGGGATCCGTCGCCGCAGAATGAAACGCAGAAAGCTTGCAATGTAGCCAGCTATTTTGCCAACATATGGTGACAGCGAAAGATCACGCTCAGCCTGCCCTTCGAGTTCATTTTGTAGGGGAGCTAACTAAAATCGAAGCGATTCCCAATCATACCTCACTGCTTATTTCCTAGTAAACTGAGCAAAACTTGATACGATTTCGGGGTACCTTCTCATGAAACGTCTTCCTTTCTGACCTTCCTAGTCAGCTTGAGCAGTTTACAGCGCTACACAGGCAGGCGTTGTTTCAAACTGAAGAAAAGAAACGCTGGCCCACCAACAGCAAACGAGTGGTCGCGCGCTCGCTTCCAGGACAAAACGGCGGCATGCGGTTACTTCACCGGCGCGCGCTCGAAGCGCCATCTAGTTCTTCCGAGTGGAGACACCGCGCCAGTTAGACCGCACAGCTACAGCAGTTACAGCGCAGCGAGAAGCAGCCGACCGGAACGATGAGTTGCCAGCAGCAGCCGTCAGCACCGCCATGTTACGCGGACAGGAAACTACACAACATTGAAGCGAGGTGACGTAATGCACTGGGCGGGGCGCTGCGAACGCCGCTGCCCTCTCCTGCGGAACGAAGTGAGTTGAGGGGGCATGCGTCAAGCTAATATTGCGATCGGTGCATCTACGGCAGTACTTTATCTTATCGAAAAAATTTTTTCGGTTATGTATTTCTCTGAGGCGATTCATTCCAAGGCGTTTTTCACGCCAAGCGCGAGTGGTGGTTCATGACCCCTTCAAGAGTTAAAGGTTCGTCGTTACTGCCAAAAACATTATGTTTGGCTGAGCGGTGATGTCAAAATCCTTGACGAAATTTAATAAGAAGTTCACGTTTCCGATCTAAAACATGCGACACAAACGTCTCTGTATGGGAAAGTCAACTATCTGAAACACTATAGAAGTGCCCGACGTCAACAAAACGTGTAAACGCTATTCAGTCAGTGGAGCACCACGACCGCCCGACTAAAAAAAATCACGCCATATCCACGAAGTGAATGATGATGAGTGGGCGAAGCTCGATCGTTTTCATCCATGGCAGAAAGAGAATGTGTGGTCTGGAACGCTCTTACACTTCATGGTCATCAGCGTCATCGTCATCGTTATCACGTGTAGTGGGTACATTCCACTATACTGGAACGCGCTTATTCTTCATGGTCAGCGGCCCGCTACGTGCTAGTTCACGCCCCGACGGACATAAATAAAGTTTTTCCATACCATGCCATCAGGCGTCATCGTCATCTTTATCAAGTGTAGTGGGTACATTCCACTATACTGCGTGATCGTCATTTTATCACGTGGAGTGGGTACATTCCACTATACGTGGCTACCTACCTACTACTACTACTACTACTACAGAGGAGGGACAGACCCACACCCTAAGGAGCTTCGCCCCTAAAAAGATGTGTGGCCTGTTGCGTCGCTCTGCAAACACACGGGCACAAGCGTGAACGCTGTTTCGACAGTTCCATCTGCGTGGGCGCTAGTTGCCGTACAGCCACACGCCTTTATAACAAAATAGAGACAAAAAAACGGGGGCTGTGGCGTGCGCGACACGCTATATCCTGCTATATGAGCATGCCGCGAAGCAGCTGCCTTTCGTGGCATTTTTCGACGACAACAAATGATGTCAAGGTCTGCTACCATGAATTTCCGTGCGACACTGAATGGCGTTGAAAGCCCAAACGATTTAATGACATATCTCTGTTTCCGAAAAAAATAATACATACAGAGGAGTGTTGATAACCTAATCGCCAATAATATTTTCCAAGAGTTCGCGGCTCCTCAAGAAAACCCGCAACAAAAGGGCACTCTTGTTTTCTCTGTGCAACCGTGGTGCGACCCGACTTGTGGCGCCAAAATGGGAATATTCGCAAATACGCGATTCACGCCGCTTTGGTGTGCAAGCAACGGGCCACGCCTCTCTTTTTAGATGTGAAGCATCTTATGGCGAAGCTTAATCCGGTGGTGGTGTGCGGCGTGACCACCCTTACTGCGCATGCGCAAACCCTTTCAAAAAATAAAAATAAAAACCTCCTCTTCCCCCCTCTCTCTCTCCTCTAGGCATCCCTCCCCGCGGCAACCACACCCTCACTGCGCATGCGCCTTCCCTCCTCTCTCCTTCTACGCTCCCCCCTCTCTCCTCTAGGCATCCCTGCCCACGGCGTCCACACTCCCACTGCGCATGCGCGTCCCCCCCCTCTCTCTCCTACGCTCTCCCCCTCTAGGCATCCCTGCCCGCGGCGCCCACACTCCCACTGCGCATGCGCGTCCCCCCTCTCTCTCCTCTCCTACGCTCCCCGCCCCCCTCTCTCGCCTCGCGAGGCCGACGCAGGCAGCGTCTGCTAGCGAGTTTCTTGGTTGCCAAAACCGACTGCTCGCGCTGCACAACCGTTCACTGGCCACCCCGTATATATGGCAATGGATCTTGACCTCCATGCTGGTGCCGGTGGGAGATTTCTCCTGTGCGTTGTTGAACAATAAAAATTTTCGCAGCGTGCGCGTTAACTAAAAGCGGACTGCGGGTCTCTGTGTCCAGTCGGAGTCTTCTGTCTCTCATTGCCCATTAGCAGCGATTGGCATGTTCCAGTAGGAAACACCGCTCCATCACTGCGTGCTTTGCGCCTCCCCAGTTTTCTCTCCTGCGCAACGCTCCGATGAGCGCCAGCGTCAACGCCGCCGCCAGTGTAAGCGTTAGTGCCCGCTGCTTCACATCTACACATGGTTCCCTTTAGCAGGAGATGGTGTAATTTTTTTTTTAAAGACGATAGTCTTTCTTGAGACACCTAAACGCAAAAATTTTGGTCTGGCTGTCTGTCTGTCTGTAACCCACTACAGCTACTCGGCCCCAAGTTTAACTTCTTTCTGAACGCCCAGCCATCTTGAACTGGTGTTCGTGTTCATATTTGTAAACATATTCAATCAAAAAGCAAATACTACGCATTCCTGAGGCACAACATTAATATGTAAGTGTCAGGACGTGTGTTCTTTATTAGAAAATACATAGGTACGCAATTCTAAAGACCCTAGTGTTTTTTAGGCTGTCTCAGGCAAGGCAAAACATAGTAGTACGGCCGGCACAAGACTATCGTCTTTCGACGACATTTGCAGCGAAGCACGCAGATACGCGGCCAATTTTTTCTTTTAAATGCGAAGCATTTCTTAGCGAACTTCGGCGACTTTGAGCGTATCTATCTATCTATCTATCTATCTATCTATCTATCTATCTATCTATCTATCTATCTATCTATCTATCTATCTAGCTATCTATCTAGCCGCCTACGACTTTGTGCTCTCCTGGCCGTATCGTTAATGGGATTTATACCAAATTTGGTATGGCATATCATGACTGTATGACGAACATAAATGGCTGGTCATATCATGAAAATCATGACTACCTTGTCATGAAAAGTATGATTTACATGCCACGCTCATGGCGCGCTCGCGGCCGTTTCGTTAGCTTGATATACACCAAATTCGGTATTGAGTGACATGACTCTATGACGAACATAAATTACAAGTGGTAATATGGAAATCATGACATGTCATGAGCGACATGACTTGCATTCCACGCTCATGGCGCGCTCGCGGCCGTTTCATTAGCTTGATATACACCAAATTTGGTATTGAGTGACATGATTCTATGACGAACATAAATGACAAGTGGTAATATGGAAATCATGACTTGTCATGTGCGACATGACTTGCATGCCACGCTCATGGCGTGCTCGCGGCCGTTTCGTTAGCTTGATATACACCAAATTTTGTATTGAGTGACATGACTGTATGACGAACATAAATGACAAGCCGTAATATGGAAATCATGACATGTCATGAGCGACATGACTTGCATTCCACGCTCATGGCACGCTGGCGGCCGTTTCGTTAGCTTGATATACACTAAATTTGGTATTGAGTGACATGACTGCATGACGAAATAAATGACAAGTCGTAATATGGAAATCGTGACTTGTCATGTGCGACATGACTTGCATTCCACGCTCATGGCGTGCTCGCGGCCGTTTCGTTAGCTTGATATACACCAAATTTGGTATTGGGTGACATGACTCGATGACGAACATAAATGACAAGTGGTAATATGGAAATCATGACTTGTCATGTGCGACATGACTTGCATGCCACGCTCATGGCGTGCTCGCGGCCGTTTCGTTAGCTTGATATACACCAAATTTGGTATTGAGTGACATGACTGCATAACGAACATAAGTGGCAGGTGGTAACATGGAAATCTTGGCATGCATGTCATCTACAATGCCATTTACATGCCACGATCATGGTCCGCTTGCGTCCAGTTCGCTAGCTTGACATACACCAAATTTGGTATATGGCGACGTGACTGTACGACGAACACAAATGACAGGTCGTAACATGTAGAACATGGCATGCAAATTATGTAACGTATGATTTGCTCCTTCCTGGCTGCTTCGCATTACATCGATTCCCACAGTGCGTGGGATCTGCCGGCTTTTTTTTATCGAGCGACCGTGGGAGTACTTACGCAAATTCTGTGTTGGGGGGACAGCAATGGTTGTGACCGCAGTTTTTCTACGAGACAGCTTCTTTAAGTAGTTATTGCGTAAACGCATCACTTTTTCCTACCCTCATTATCATCTTCATTTAGCACTCTTAATTGCAGTCTTTTCTTTCTTTCCGTGTGCGGAGTAGCAGGCCCGAACTCAGCAGCTGAGGACAACCTCTCTATCATTCTATTTTGGTTGGACCTATTTGGTTATTTTTTTTCTTCGCAGAGACAAAATGGCGCAGGAGGAGTTCGTGGTCACGGGAATCTCGGCCTACTTTCCGGAAGCCGACCACATCGTCGAATTCAAGGAGAAGCTGTACGCCGGCGTGGACTTCGTCACCGATGAAGATACACGCTGGCCTCGAGGTATGGCGATGTATGCATACAAGCACGTATTCCTTTTCTTTTAGCAATTATATGGACACTCTCGCAATATATTATAATGTCCATATAATAGCAATTATATGGACACTCTCGGCTGGTTTTCCGTCGGCGTCGCCGTTGGCCGCCGCCGTCATCCCCCGTATATGTATATGTATATATATAACCGGCCCCGCCCGTCGTTCGTGAGCGTGAAAAGACGCGAGGGGGAGGGGGGGGTCCCTCGAGCGACCTTCGATTTTACGAGCGCGGTCGTCGCAGGCGCGCGCGTTATCTCCCCTCCTCGGCGGCCGACAGCGGGGGGCCGGTGTACCCTTCTACGTGCTGCGCTCTCAACGCGAAGAGAATGTGGTGAGCAGTGTCCCTGGAGCGGCCGTATGCTCTTAAAGCAGCGTTTTCTAGAGTTGCGTCAGATCGGATCCAAAAGAGTTAGCTGCCAGCCTCACTTCGTATAACATTACAATTTGTTGCTATCGCATTCATTGCTTCACCCTTGCGGTGAAACTGACTTTTTTCTTTTTAGCATATTTTACCAATCGTACCTGCGCACAAATAAAGTTTAGGAGAACGTATAATTGGGCAAGTTGGTTTGACATCATTTAAAACAGCGCAGCAAGACGAGCACAGAAGAAACGAAAGAAACAACGGGACGGGCGCGGACTCACAACTAAGAAGTTTATTCGAAATAACAGGTATAAGTACAGGAAAGGCACGTGATCATTAACATATAAAAAACAAACAAGAGTGATAACCTAACGAGAGCATGAAACTACCACATGGACGCCGACATGTGCGTGAGAAACAGCCTAATCACCAAATGATGCACGAAGATATCTTTGTTCACTTTGTGATAATGTTACTGACGGGTGGCTAATGCACAATTCATTCTCTTTACAATTGTGATATGCTTCGATGATTTCTCTGATGCGTTGATTCCTATGACGGTGAATGATTGTGCACTCCTCAAAACAGGGCGCACACCCACACGCATTGCAATGCGCTCCGATGTGCGACAACCTGTCAGACCGGCTGGCTCTCTCATGCTCTTTTAGGCGCACATTAATGCAGCGCCCCGTCTGCCCTATATGACAAGGGCAAATCATAAACATGCAGCGCCCCGTCTTCCCACATGACAAGGGCAAATCATAAACGACCCCCCATCCTGCAGGGAACAAACGCTGCCCTATGCTCGACTCCGCACACGCTGGAAGCCCCCCTTTTTGTTCTGCAGTTCTTTTCTCGACAGAAGCGCAGATGCCACCCATTTTGTTAGGCGCCGAAAACAACACGTCGATGCCGTACCTTTTAGCCACACTTTTCAGACCATGTGACATGCGGTGCACATACGGCATGACTGCTGTCTTTCCTTCCCTCGCCCGATCTCGCTGCTTGCAGTCATGCCGTATGTGCACCGCATGTCACATGGTCTGAAAAGTGTGGCTAAAAGGTACGGCATCGACGTGTTGTTTTCGGCGCCTAACAAAATGGGTGGCATCTGCGCTTCTGTCGAGAAAAAAACTGCAGAACAAAAAGGGGGCTTCCAGCGTGTGCGGAGTCGAGCATAGGGCAGCGTTTGTTCCCTGCAGGATGGGGGTCGTTTATGATTTGCCCTTGTCATGTGGGAAGAGGTATACAGGGCAGACGGGGCGCTGCATTAATGTGCGCCTAAAAGAGCATGAGAGAGCCAGCCGGTCTTACAGGTTGTCGCACATTGGAGCGCATTGCAATGCGTGTGGGTGTGCGCCCTGCTTTGAGGAGTGCACAATCATTCACCGTCATAGGAATCAACGCATCAGAGAAATCATCGAAGCATATCACAATCGTAAAGAGAATGAATTGTGCATTAGCCACCCGTCAGTAACATTATCACAAAGTGAACAAAGATATCTTCGTGCATCGTATGGTGATTAAACCGTTTCTCACGCACATGTCGGCGTCCATGTGGTAGTTTCATGCTCTCGTTAGGTTATCACACTTGTTTTTTATTTTTATTTGTTTTTTATATGTTTTTTTATTTGTTAGTGATCACGTGCCTTTCCTGTACTTATACCTGTTCTTTCGAATAAACTTCTTAGTTGCGAGTCAGCGCCCGTCCCTTTGTTTCTTTCGTTTCTTCTGTCCTCGTCTTGCTGCGCTGTTTTAAATGCTGCGCACAAAGGCGCGCTCATGCACAGCAATAACTGGACGAAACGGTGAACCAATGCGCTGTTTCGTACAATCATCACAGCCGCCGCAACCTTGGTGAAGTAGTCGCGCATTCGCTGCTACTGTGGGAGGCAAGGAATTGCTGCCACCGGGTACCTGCCGGTAAAATAGGTACAAGCACGCATCCGGCCAGGTGCTCGGCAGAAACAAGTGCACAGCCGCTTGGGAGTACACACACCCTGAGGAAATCGGCGGCATGGGAGCGCCAGTCCTAAAGATGGAGTCATCTTTCTTTTTTAAGAGCCGAGCTGTTTAAGGAAGACGTTGCTACGTATGATGTAAAAAATTGCTCTGACATCACTGCGCGTTGCCTAGCAACCACCTGGAACATATGCACCTAGCATCTCCATGGCAGCTTGGTTATGCCAAGGCACGGAAAGCCTAGAAAGGAGCATAGTGCAGTACAGCAAGGATGCGGGAAAGGGAAGTGTGGGTGAGGGGTAGGGATGTGCCGGTGAGCTGGAAGGAAATGAGAAAGGGAGAGCGTAAAGCATAGTATAGCGTTGTATAGTATAGCTTGGCAAGGGGGAATAGAAAGGGAAGTGATGTTGAGGAGGAGTGATGTGGGCGTGAGGACAAGGAAAGGGAGGTGGAAAATGCCGAGGTGAGAGGGTGAACCGTAACATAGCCATGTACTGTATAGTATAGCAAGGTGTGCGAATGGAAAGTGAGGATGAGAAGGAGTGAATTGAGAGTGAGGAGGAGGGAAAGGAGAAGGGGAAGGCCACCTGCTTCGCTCTTCTCTCAGTCTTCACACGATTAATGCGTAGCTGCCCCCCAAAAATTTTTTTTCGCACACCGACGCGGTTTGTCGAATGCGCCATTGGATGCGAGTGTATGTTTGAGCGTCCCTTTCTTCTATTTGTGGCCATGGTCAGAGATGCTCTCCCGTCTAATGGCTGTGTGAGGTGTAATTTACACGAAAACAAACAAAATATCTCGCTCGAACGTTACACTTCGCCCGCGCATCCAGCGTTTATCGCGGAGGTCACGGCCGAACGAACTTATCCGATGTAAAAAGGCGTGGCTCAAACAACACTCACAGTAAAAGAACACTGAACGTTGCTACATTAGCAATTGACATGTTTCATTCAGGAAAGCGCATATTTCTAACGCAGTTAATCCAGATAAACTAAACGAGCAGACAGAATAAAATAAAACAGCACGAACGCTCAGCCCGATCACTTCACGTGTCGGCGCCTTGAATCGGGCTGATTGATACACGCTGAATTGAACGATAAAACAGCGAAGGACAAGACAAGGGCGAGTTTGTGTCCTTTCGTCTTTGTCTTGTCCTGCGTTGTATCATCGTTCAAGTTTCACGTGTCCTCCGAGAAAGGCCACCTCAGATTTCTGCAGATGAAATGAAGGGTGTCTTATGCAATTACACTTTAAGAAAAACGACAGTCATTTGACTCTTTTCGAGAGTTCTGGATTGCCACGTATACGATTCTCTTTGACGAGACACGTGAAATCTCTTCGGGGGGGGTCATTATACTCCCTTCGGAGAGTCGTGTGACCCACGAGAGAGTTCGTCTGTCTCCTTAAAGAGAGTCATATACATGCGAAGTCGGGACTCACCGAAAGGAGTCACACATACTCTGTTTCTTTTATTTATTTTTTTCTTTTCTTAGAGTGTAGGCCAGTGGCGTAGCCAGGGGGTGGCACACCAGGCACGTGCCCCCCCCCCGAAATTTTTTTTCGCCATGGCATACATAGCGAAAAATAGCCATTTGAAGGAGGTGCCCTCCCCGAAATCAAGGAGGAGCCCCCCCCCCCCTCCGAAAAAAATTTCTGGCTACACCCCCTGGTGTAGGCCACTTTCGGCCGATATTAAAGGCCTCGACCAGAGCCTTACTCGGCTCTAGTTTCGCCTATTTCCTTCTATGTAGAACCCTTGGGTCTGTACATTGCCGCTGTTTGCCCAAATGAAGGCTTGCTTGTGCCGAACCTTTACACGTGTTCGTTTCTTTCGTCAGGGCATCTGGGCCTCCCCGAAAGACAGGGCAAGATCCGCGATCTAACCCGCTTCGACGCCCAGTTCTTCGGCGTCCACCCGAAGCAGGCACACAAGATGGACCCGCAGCTGCGACTCCTGTTGGAGACCTCTTACGAGGCGATCCAGGATGCCGGCTACGACCCGGTGACTCTGCGTGGGCGCAAGATCGGCGTCTTCATCGGTGCTCCCCAAACGGAGGTGCTGGAAGCGCTGAACGTGGACACTGAGAAGATCGATGGATACGCACTCATCGGATGCTGCGGGGCCATGCTCTCCAACCGCATCTCCTACTCGTTCGACTTCCAGGGTAAGCGCTGATCGATGCTCTTACTTTCTGACGAATACGTTCACGTAGGTTCACTCAGTGACGCAACCTTCATTAGCAATGGTGTCTTTACGTTATGAACGACGGCAACTGTCCAAGACTGTGCCCCAATAACGGAAAGCATCATGCGCAGTCTACGCTGACTGCTTTGAAGACGGCATCGAGCTCCAGTAGTCAGAGTAACGGAACTCGTCTGCATGACGTCTGTGCGACGTGACGCCACCTCGCGTCGACAACACGAAGCTATGAAAAACATAATTGTTCTGTTTTTAACTTATTTCGTAAATGAATCTATAAAATAATGAACGTTGTTTACATTACGCGCGTTAAAGGGCGTCTCTATGCCGGCAGCCGATCGCAACAGTGAAATGCGAGTATTCTATCAGCCGCCATCTTGTACGCTCAGCATAACTAACCTGCATTGTATTTGTCACCGATGCTGTCTTCGTGAAGATATCATGCCGGCTAGGTGAGAACAGGCATGTGACTTAAAATGGCCGTCGTACGCTTAGCTGTCTATTTAGCCGTCTACGGTGAGTACTGTAAGACCCAACTAGTCAAGTTGTGTGAAGTCCCTTAAAGGGGCCCTGCAACACTTTTTGAGCATGCTCAGAAAACGCTGCCAGATCGCTAGTCGAGGCTCTCGAAAACACGCGAGCCAAATATTATAGCGCTGCTAGCGGCCTGGAATTCACAATACATTCTCAAAGTCAGCTAAAAATTGCTTCCTCTTCTCTCGACAAATGACAATACAAGCTCAACGATCACTCGTCACAGTCATTGTATCAGCCATTGGCTGATTTGAGCATGGCGCGTTCGGTCACTACTGGGGCCGCCGCACCATCTTGCTAGTAATGACGAAAACGCGCTGCAGTTGCCGAGTTCTGAGGACCGCCAGCGGTATATGGTGTATATAAATAGCTCGCCGTTAATAAGGTGGAGAACGTACGCTCTGTGGCTTCGTGGTTTCGCGCCACGCGCTGCGGAGCGAGATGTCGTAGGTTCGACTCCCCGCGACGCAAACTTTTTCTTGTAGATTTTTCTTCGCAATCTGTTAGTTTATATTTTACAACGTCATATCCGTGACGGAAACACGTCAGTGGAGCCGTGGTGGACCCCGGCATTGAACACTTTCGTGTTAAAATAAAGCAGCGGTGCGTAAACTGCCTTCAAACGCGTGTCTTTTGTCACGTATCATACTGAAGAGCAATGAATATTCTGCAACACGGGATGCCACCCGAACACACGTTTCGACAAGTAGACTTGTCCTCTTCAAGGCTGCAACCTTGAATAAGGTAAGGAACGCATGTCGAAACGTTCACTCCAGCGACACCCTGTGTTGCAGAATATTCATTGCTCTTCAAGTCTTCATCTTCTGCTGATCTTCGTGTTGACGAGCAATGGCATCACTAGCGCTCGCCATGAGATCGATTTTCGACAAGGTTGCCCTCAGTTAGGCTTAGAGGACCCCTGACACCAAATCTGAGAACTCGAGATGCTTGTGTTGTTTGAGACTCCTGCATGCAGGGGCACTTCTGACCGATTATTAGGGACGAGCGTTGCCTGTAAGATATTTTAATTTGGTTTTAAAGTAATGGTCAGTGCTCTTCCGAGTATTCAGGTGCAATCGACATTTTCTATGGTTTGACGTAGACAGACCCTCGTGACGTTGCAGAGGTCAAGCAAGTATTGTCTATGTCAGAGAACATTTTCGGGACACGCACAATACCCCGACTGGCACCCGGCGAGGACTATTGTTCGTCACCCCTCTCGCTCTGTTGTCGGGCTGCTCTGAAGGTGGTTTTGGCTGCTTACGCTAGGAATGCTTTTCTTTTTCCTGAGGGGACACTCTCACAGCACCCACATCGTTTCATTCTTCACCGCCCGCGGGTCCCTCTCTTTGAAAACGGCCGTTCAGCGTCACCGAAGCTTGAGCGTATGTAGTCTCAGGTGCTGCCCCGCATTGGGGCACTAGTTTCTTATGGTATTTAGGCAGGCGTTTCGAACGGAAGCAAAATTTTTCTGAATTAACGAAGCTAGCATTAATTATACGATTCGTTAGAGCATTTGCGGTTCAATTTCTGCATTACCAGACGCAAAGCTACAAATTACTCTAAAAAAAGTCGCAAACAAAACTTTCGCTGTTAGGGGTTTTTTTAAAATATCTGCAGCTTTCCTGACCAACCCCCCTCCGCAGGGTCGTTTGACGGTACTTTTCTTGATCGAATAGAGATTTCACCTCGAAATCACTCCACTGTCTGTTGTGCCGACAGGCCCGAGCTTCACCATCGACACAGCGTGCTCGTCTACGATGACGGGCCTAAGCCAGGCCATGCTCGCGCTTCGTTCCGGCCAATGCGAGGCGGCCATCGTAGGCGGAAGCACGCTGACGCTCAAGCCGGCCGGGTCCCTCAACGTCAACCGCCTGGGCATGCTGTCTCCAGAGGGCAAGTGCAAGGTGTTTGATTCGGAAGGTGAGAGACATTTTCCCCTTCAGGAGTCAATTAGGATGCACTGTCACTAATAGTGTCAAATTCTGGAATGACGTCTGCAATAGTGTCAACATAAATCCAAGGCATGCGATATTACATTTTAAAAAAAGATGAAAGAAAGGTAATGTGTTGTTTTGGGAGAGTTTCCGTAAATATTTGTAATTGTTGTTGAGCTAAGCATCTCATTATTCCGCATCAGTTCTTTTCCACTCTTGCATAATAAGAACCAAATCTTAGCTCAAAATCATGCGCAATTTTTTTCTGGTTCTATTCATTTCGAGCAAAACAAAAGATACTTTTGACATCGCTTCTGAAGCTGGGCATTTCGAGCAACCCGTCAAACAATGTACTGTCTTTAACAAAGTTATCGGTAGCCGTCATACGCAGCACAACGATGGAGTTAAGTCAAAAGATACCGACTACACAAAAGGTTCAATTCAACATATGCACAATATATCTTACTCTTTCTTTACCCATATTCCAGAGAACCGGTCATATTAAGTTCTGTCCACATATGTGGACACTACGCCACAAGGGGCCATTGTACAAAGCCGTTGCTAACTTGAATCTCAACTAGAGGAGATTCGATAGTTCACACTTATTGAAAAAACTGCACTCGTCTACAGAACGGTGTGATGGAACTGTACAAGGTTGACAACTCCTTAGCAATCTTTCTCTTAGTAGCGCAAGCTCTGTCCCACCCACAAGTGTCTGTTACTAAGGTTTCCCTGCAAGTTCAAATAGGAGCGTGCGCGTTCTTTAGCAGAAACAACACAACGATCAAATGACACGCACACGATGTTTTCAATAGTTTTTAGAGCGATAGCGCAACTACTCGTGGTACAATCTCAGAAAATGACCTTGTGCCTGTGTAAATGTCCTCATCTTCCTTTCCGCGCGCGCGTCACCACAGCAACCGCCATGTGCAGGGTCGCTTTGTTCTCATCTCCTGCACACCTCTCTCCGCCGGTCGGCGAGAGCCGCCAGCCGGCGTGCGCGCGCGCCTCTACACTCGGCCGCAACTTTTTAGATGAGAAGCAGCTTATGGCGGAGTTCAATCCGGTGGGGGGTGGTGGTGGGCTGCCTGACCACCCTTACTGCGCATGCGCCTACACTCTCTCTCCCACTCTCCTCCTTTACGCAGGTGTTCGGTCGCCTTCTCTCCTCCTCCCCCGCGCAGCAGCCGCGCGCTCTCCTTTACGCGGGCCGTTCGGTCGCCTTCTCTCCTCTGCCGTGCTCCCGACCGGGCTGCAGAAATTAGGCGCTTTTTCCTTCTTCGAACCACAACCACCACCACTCCCGCGCTGCAGCCTGTAAACCCACTCCCTCCTCTCCCTCCCCATTTCATATAAACGCGCGCGCTCGGTCGAGGAAGTCTCGCTTGAATCGTGCGGTCGCTCCATCGGTTCCCAGTCGCTCCAGTTTTCTCGAAAGCCTCGCTACCCTCGCCGCAGACTCGCGTTGTCTCTCTGTAGCGGAAGCGGTAGCTGGACGCCGACGCTTGGCTTCGACGGCCGAGTGAACGTAAACGGAGACTTTGGTGTGCACCCCCAATGCTGATTTGCATCCCCCTCATGGTTCCCTTTTGTGGGAGATGGAGTAATTTTTTCCTTGACAGCACTGTGGAAGCTACAGAACCGAAGCGCATGCCTGCTACCGCGCCAAAAAAATAGTAGCTAAGTTTACTGATAATTTTCTCATTTGCCTAGTTGAAATAAATGCTGCTTTATTTAGTTGCGGGAAAGTCGTTGGTAGAATACAGTTATTGTTCACTTTGCAAGAATTCCTTCCTTTTCTTTCCATTTCTTTAGACATCACCGCCCTTTCAGCACGCCCCTGTTTTCAAGTAAACATGGCGTCCCTGATGTAGTGGGTCAGTGTACGGCCGCAAACGTGCTGTTTAGTTGTGCAAGAAAAATGTACTTGTAATATGACACTATAATGCACACTGAACCATTGGAATGTTTCCACCATACACATTTTCGGTGCATATAATTATTTAAGCGCGTTAACGATGCGAGCGAGCAAAACCGAAATCAGTCGCAAGCTGCCGTACTACTTGCGGAGCAACACGAATGTGTGCAAGCCCCGCCTCCGTAGCCTTCGCTCCACGGCCAAGATAAGTTGTCGCCGAGTAGAGACGTCCACTACTGTCACGTGACTCCCGGGCTTGCATTACAAGCAATGAATGCGATACCAACAATGCGATAGCGAAGCAATGAATGCGATAGCAACAAATTGTACTGTTATACGAAGTGGGGCTGGCAGCTAACTCTTTTGGATCCGATCTCACGCAACTCTAGAAAATGTTGGTTTAAGAGAATACGGCCGCTCCAGGACACTCTTCACACCTTATTCTCTTCGCGTTGAGAGCGCAGCACATAGAAGGGTATACCGGCCGCCCGCTGTCGGCTGCCGAGATAGGGAGATAACGCGCTCGTAAAATCGAAGGTCGCTCGAGGGACCCCCCCCCCTCGCGTGTTTTCACACTTACGAACGACGGGCGGGGCCGGTCGGTCGAACAGTTGGGGGGATCTTATTGCATGCGCCTCGCAGCGACGGAGATGGGCCGGCTCGTTTGATCTCCGCTTCAGCCGTGTTCATCGCTCCCGCTCGCGCGCTGTTACCCGCTGGTAGAACGTACGATGCGCAGGGGGCTCTTATCAATTTGTACTTCATATGCGACATCACGGCGACGGCAACGGCAAAAACCCGTCGAGACTGTCCATATAATTGCTATCGCAATAAAAGAAATTCGGACAGCGTGCCGCTGCTTGCCGCGCGGCGGAGCCGACGCGCGAGAGAGAAGAATCCGGATATAGTGGATTGCATAAGTGGGGATATTAAAGAATTTGGTAAAGGGGCCGATATCACTCTTCTATGGAGGATACGAATGCCCATATGCATGACCTTGACTGATATCCAGATACCAATAGGGGATGGATGGATGGATGGATGGATGGATGGATGGATGGATGGATGGATGCTATGAGCGTCCCCTTTATAACAGGGGTGGTGACATGTCTGCCACCAGGCTCGAAAAAAATAGGGAAAGAAAACTTTCTTTTTTATGTTGGCCTTATGCCTTATCTACATTGATTAAATCTATGTTATTATACCAAACAAAAATATAAATTCATGGTTCATCTCTCTGCCTCTTAAGGCGGAATGACCTTATTTTTCCCCATTATTTATTTTTGTACTTTATCTCTACTTTTCTGCCACCAATACTCTAACCGTCTCTTACTTATTTCTATCGCGGACGTGTTCAGCTTTCCATTGTTGTCCCTAAAACCCAAGGCTTCATGTAGACTCGTGCCCACACGTATACCTGGGTGAATATCACCACATTCAATCAGTACATGTTCCATCGTTTCCCTAGTTCCCCCACAGCATGTACATTAATATTCTTCGTTACAGAATCTCGCTTTATAACTACGCGTTCTAAGGCAGCCCTTAGAACGCGTAGTATTCAAAATGTACAGCGCCATCTGTCGATTATCCCGTAAGCTCGATCCGCCATGTCGTGTAGGGCACGAAAACGAAACCGGTCGCATATCGCAGCCTTT